>VURO01010181.1:52493-71521 GCA_015108175.1 Pelvicachromis taeniatus
CCGCGCGGGGCAGCGGCGGGGGGGGGGGGGGGGGGGGGGGGGGGGGGGGGGGGGGGGGGGGGGCATTGGAGGGGGTAAGAGGAGAGCAGGTGCCCGCCCAAGAATGTTACAAAAGGGATTCTCTATATTTTCAGAAAACTTGACCTCTGACCTTGACCTTTAGAGCGTGGTCACTGGGATTTGAACTCATCTGAGATTTTTAGTAGATGCAGCTTTGGCATCAATTTGAAAATCCTATGTCGCCTCGTTCTCGAGCCATCACATTCACACACTTAGGCGTCCACGCCACCTGCTCGCCCAGTGGGTTGAAGACAATACTCCGGTCGAATCCACACAGTGGATTTTAACTTCATGTGACTAGCATAATCTCACATTTTCTTCTGGTTTGAAGAACACTTTAAACGCTACAGCAGAAACTGTGAATTTGTGGCTCCTGGACCAAAACTGGAGGCTACAGCGAGGCTTTCCTTCAGTCTTCAGATGTCAGTTTGGAGTCTGGAAATTATGATGTGTGCGTTCAGGTAAGTTTGTATATTTTTAAAAAAATAGCTGACGGATTAACAGACACTAAAAATAAGAGGTGCAGCCTATGAATGCATAATGGCTGACAGGAAAATACGCTGTGTATAGATTACACTGTATAAGAATATGCCGCTGACACCGGCGACTGCTGCTGTGTCGCTGAATAAAGCAGCCGCAGCAACCTCTTTAAATAATAAAGTAATAAAGTAGCTGCACCGGCGTTATGAGTGCGTGACTTCTCTTTGTGTTCAGTTCTCCGGTGGTGTCCGGGAGCGCAGCGCAGTATGAACTTAATTCTGGAAATATTAAAGTGTGTTTTGCCTGAATTCGAAGCAACCGAACAGCTGAGTCATTCAGACGAAGCCCAGCGCTGACATTTCTGGCTCCGGAGAGCCGAAAAGAAATGTCATTAAATCTTTGACAAATCTCAGGGCTAATATTCGTAGAGGTAACATTAATCACTGGGCCCTTTTTCATATCGTGAGCAAACACACGGCGGTAGAAGAGCTCGGCCAACTGCGCCGGCAGATTTAATGTAATTCACTTGTCCACTTAAGATTCAAATTGTTCTTTAATAGAAACCAAACAGTGGATTAAAAAAGAAAAAAAAAGAAGAAGAAAAACAGATTCAAAGCCTTGATGCTTTCCTGAGGAAAAACTGTTATTAGAGCAACATCTTCAGTAGTTCAGCAACAGAAACACGGGGCCCTAACTAAATCAATTCTACCCAAGCATGATCCTTTCATTAACGCCTTTTGGCTCACAAATAGGCCGTTATTACTGATTGTGAAGAACGAGTCTCAGCTTTACTGTAACATGCCGTTCATAATAGTGAAAGACACCGCTCGAACTATTCTTCAACTGTAACCACACGACCTTTAAATCCTCCTTCACTGATCTCGTTAAAACCCGTCTGTAGTGTCCAAAAGAGACGGTCGCTTCAGCTTTTCACATCTCGCAGCTCAAATGAAACACGTCTCTTTTTTTTGCCAAACACGAGTGCGTCTCGAAGCCGCTGACGAGAAGTGACGACTGTCAGTGCTCTTCCTGCTCTTGTGTTGGATGAAAGCCTCTCTGGAGTTGGGGTGGGGGTGGGGGTGGGGGTGGGGGGTGACTCTCACGTATTTAAATTTTTAAAAAGTGCTAAAAGAGCAGAGACCAAGTCTTTTTGTGCAAACCGCAGAGCCAAGGTCGTTTTCTCACTCTCTGCTGCTTTCCTTTTCAGTGAGTGAACCTGATCAGCTACAAGGTCTCTGTCCTTATCTGACAGTGAGTCCCAGCGATTACTGGGATGAAGAAAAGGCTCTGAGAAGCAGGTCTGCAGCCAGTCCTGGAGAGATGGCTCCTTTGGTGACCCTCTCCTCGAGGTGGGGTAGAGCCTCTCTGACACCGGGGTGATTTTGAAAAAGGCACAGGACGCTCTCCTGGATCAGACTCCACATCCACACCTTCTGCTGTGCCCTCCGCCGGCCCTGCAGCTCACCGCTGACCAGCGTGGCCTCCCGGTATGCCTCCATCTTGGCCCAGACCTCTGGGATGCCCTCGAAGGTTTGCGAGGAAGCACGCACCACCTGTGGATGGAGAAGGTGTGGGTTGGGAAGAGTCATGATTCAGCTGTTTAAAATAAGCGTTTCAAAGTCTCAGCAAAATATACAGAACAGAGAACGTTTTACATGGTAAATGGATTTTTACATCTCTCGTGTGTTATGAAGCCTTGAAAGAAAAACATCGTTTTCATTTCAAGGTCATGTCAGTACCACGAAAACGACGGCAGCTGTCAGAGGTAAGTTCAGATCTCTGGAAGAGTATGTTCAAGAAAATTCAGAAAGCTCCAAAGCTGAAACCGCAGTTCCTCTAATAGCCACTTGAGGCTGATTACAAACTCAAATAACCCCCCCCCCCCCTTTGAATCTAATGTTGAACAGTGCCAAAAAGCACATTTATACATTTATAAAGCACACAGGAAGGCTTGTTGCTGAGACCTGCAGCATACACCTGTTAGTTGGGTCAGGCTGAGCTTAGATGGAGGACCACCACCTCCTCTTGGTGTGGTTGGTTTGGGTTACTGTGTTCACATCTCCCCAAACATACCAGGCCGGGGCAGGTAAACAAACTGGATCTCGATTTTAACGGATTAAACAGCACAGCTGTGCCCGCCCCCCTCAAGTTAGGGGCGGTGCTACTTTGACTAAATGTCCCGAGACGGGCTGCTGCGACTGGTTGGTGTCTGATATAAAACACATGCATCAAACAGAAATGTGCTTTTCACTTAATACGTTCGATTTGGTATACCGATACATGTATGCGTTTTTATGGTTTATAAATGTCTCTATTTTCCTGTCGACTTCAGCTTTAATGTTTTATTCTTTAACTACAAGTGCAACATTCACTTATGAGCACATTTACATTGATGTTTTTCAAATGCCAGTGACGATTAAATCCTGAGCAGGTTACGGGTTCACCAGTACAGACTGCTGAGCAGGAAGTCTTCTTGGGAAAAGACAACCTGAGCTTCCCACAATACACAATAAATGTAGAGGTTATTACTAAAAATAAAGGTTTAACCAAAGACGGGGTTTAAAACGGCATTGAGCCCGCCCCCCGCAACCATTACAAGAACATTTTGGATGTAAAATGCATCAGAGTCTGGGAGTTCTGCATTTAAGGTTTTTTTCCTCTCAGTGCACCTCCAGCCTACAAGAAGCTGTCAAGTCACTACGCAAATATCAAGCATTCGTCTGTCCTTAACACCTTGTTCACGCAGGCAATCTGGGGATAAATGTCACTTATGTGTTTAGTACTTCGACTGCACGTCTATCCTCAGAGCTTAATGCAGATCTGAGAGCGCATGATGAAATTCAGAGTAACGGTTTCAACGGTTGCTGAAAGCGGCCTCCAGGTTTACAGGAAGACACAAAGTTTCATTCAGATGTGCAGCTCCCTTCTTAACCGTCTTCGATTAAATAAAGTGATAAACAAATTAAATTTGAGACACTTAAACAGCTCAGAATGAACATGGCAGCTGTGATCAAAATCCACGTGTTCCAGTTACAACATTAAGGTGAGAATTTTACAAGGAGAAGAAAGATCATGTGACTTACTGTACTTACGGCATATTCTCTCATATAAATGATCTTTTTAAAACTACCTCATTCACAAACCACCTTACTTTCCTCTGCTGGTATCTAGTTACACAAATGCATGCAGTTCTCCAGGTTTTCAAGTGTTAACCATCTTTCTAATATTCGTCTCACCACCATGACATTGGTTTTGTTTCTGCTGGTCACAGCATTGAAAGCTTTAAAGTCACTCTCATTGTTCCTCCTTAAGAAACCATCAAGATGCCACTAAAGCTGAGAGGGAAAACAAGCTTCTTGTAATCTGGATGTAACAGCTCTCAAAGAGGCACTTGAGGAATTTCGTATTGCATTTTTAAAACACCAGAGAACAAAGAAAGCTTCAACAACCCTACGGCTTTCATGACATCTAAAATAGATTTGTGTTAAACCAACATGTCTTGGAAATGCCATTCAAAGACGTCAGTCTGTCTGTCTCCTGGTTTTACAATAAAGTAGCCTTGAAGCTCAAACGGAAATCAAGATTCATATAACTAAACTTATAAAACCAATACTATAAAGTGCTGTGAAGTTACAAAAAGGGATTTAAAACTCATCTGAAACAACATTTAAATCTAAAAGCACCAAAATAAAATCCGAAATACAAAAGAACAGAGACATAAAATGCAAGTGTTCCTGATTTCTACATTTTGTTTTGGTATATTTGTCAAACCTGCATTATTTAGATCATAAAACATGTTTTATTATTAGATGAGGACAACCTAAGTAAATACAATATGTAGTTTTTAAACAATGATTTCGTTTATTATGTGGGTTTATTAAGTTATCCAAAGCTGAGCGGCCCTGTGTGAAAAAGTATTTGCCCCCTAAACTAATAACTGGTTGTGCCCAGCTTGGTAGTAAGAACTGGCGATGAGTCTTTCACATAACTGTGGAGGAATTTTGAGCCTTTGTGTCCTGTTTGTGTCAGCAGTGGGTTTTCTCCTTGAACTCTCTCATGGGTGCCATTTTTACCCAGACTCTCTCTTATTGTTAAATCATGAATGTGAGGCCTGCAGTAACTGTTGCTCTGGGTTTTTCTGTGACCTCCTGGATGAGTCCTCGATGCGCTCTTGGTAATTTTGGTAGGCCGGTCACTCCTGCAGAGGTTCACCACTGATCCAAGTTTTCTCCATTTGTGAATAATGGCTCTCACTGTAGTTCACTGCAGTCCTGAAGCCTTATAAACAGCTTTGTAACACCTTTCCAGACTGATAGATATCAGTGACTTTATCTCTCAGCTGTTTTTTAGTTTCTTTAGATTGTGGTATGATGTGTTGCCTTTTTAGATCTTTTAACCTGCTTCACTTTATTAGACAGATTGTGTTTAAGGATTTCTTGATGCAGCAGGTCTGGCAGTAACCAGCGCTGGGTGTGACTAATAAAACTGAACTCAGGTTTCCAAAAATGTGATTAATCACAGTTAATTCATGATGTGCATGCACTGTTTGAATGTAATCCTTTTTAAGCAACATGTCTAAAATCTTTTTCTGGTTTCACCTTCCAAAATCTGAAGTTTTGCTTTTTCTTTTTTCTTATGACATTAGTGTAATCAGTCTTTGGGGGTTTTGGGTCTTTGGAGGGACAACAAAGATTAAATTTAAAGACGACCTGTCGTGCTTTTGAACTCTTGGACCGTTTACTTTTTGCAATTTTCTACATAATATAGACCAAAGGATTAAGTGATTGAGAGGAGAACCGTACAAGTGGCCTCACCTGCCACCAAGAATTTAATCATCAAGTCAAAATCATATTTATGTCACGTCATAGCGCCACACAAAGCAGAGCAAGAGACTAAATCTCTGCCATACAGTCGGGAAACAGACACGAATATGCACAACAAAGCCAAGCGAGAAGCATAAAGAGAGAGGAGCTGTAAGAGAAGCCTATCAGATTTTATGAGAACGAGCACTTTTCTAATCAGTGAAATGCATGACACAGCAACCGAGTAGCCAGTGCATTGGGAGTGGGGGGGTGATGAGGGTTGGTAGGTGGGGGTGTTTCCTGGCTGCTTGCCCGGTGGGCAGATGCTGCACTGGGCTGGGAAAACAAAGGGACAGGGCTAGCCAGGCGAGCGGGTGAGGTGGGACACTGCAGCACTGATGCCATGATGTTATGATGACCCACCGCCACACTCCTCCTCCTCGGTCAGCTGACCTCTCTGTGGGATATCTTGTTGGGTTCATGTGCTGCAGCTGCCCAGCAGGGCAAACACCACCACCAAATCCTTGTTACTGACTCCTTGCATCACTACACACACACACGCACACGCACACACACGCACACACACACACACGCGCACACACACACACACACACACACACACACGCGAGCGCACACACACACACACACACGCGAGCGCACACACACACACACACACGCGAGCGCACACACACACACACGCACACACACATACCTTAGGGTTCCAGGATTTGGACTGTCTCCTGAGCAGTTTGAGTGCACTGGTGTATTCAGCCTGGATCCTTCTGGCCGGCACCACCAGGTCTCCGTCTGATTTTGTCACCACGACCAACTCGGCTCTCTCGATGATGCCCCTCTTGATGCCCTGAACAGAGATTTTGTTATTAGAGAGGAGGATGATTAAACGATGAAAACGCTCCCTGATGCCTGAGCTCCTCAAGGGTCCTGCATGGAGCTGCAGTGTTTCCAAGCCTGAGACTTTAGAAGTCTTCAGACATTCTTTCCATTTAACATGGCTGATTTTTGCAGTCGATCTCACAGATAGGTGGAATCTAATTTTATTAATATTTTCTTTGTATACAGTACTGTGCAAAAGTAAATGATCAACCCTTAACCCGAACCCCAGGTATGAAGACTGGACTGAAAAAGCAAAGAAAAACTTTGAAAGACCTTCAGAAAGCCTGGAGAAATATTGCTCATGACCACTCAAAGAAATGAAGGATGGCTCAAGACTTTTGTACATTACAACACCTCTGATATAGTTAGTTTTTCTATAATTAGCTCAAATAATGCCATACCTATATAAAATATACTGTGGTGTGTTTAGAGCATGAGCTAACTACATTTTGACTCTGAGTAACACAAGTTGATTATTAAGCATTAATTTACTGGAATGAATTTTCAAGTGTGCTTCTTTCCTTATGTGTTTATGTCAGAGTGTTATTATTGGGAAAAGTTATTATAATGAAAACAAATGCCACTTCAGCTACCTACTGTCCCACCATAATCACTATAGCATTAATCATCATGAGGAAGGCTAATGAAGTGAATCATTTTCCTAATTAATTAAGTGGAGAGCAAATTGTTGTGAGCATGTTTATCTTTACAAAAAAATGTGGACACACAGTCTGCTTTCCCTTATAAACAGTTTTTCACAAATATATTCATTGGATCATTTAGCTTAGGTTTTATAATTATAATGTTTTTAAAGATATCCGATAATCAGTGGCTTATAAATGATAAAGGCTCAATCAGAACCTGGTTTTACACCCCTACACATTAGCACTAAACTAACGATGACTAAATTTTACTGGACGATTACTTTGTTCCAGCTCCTCACAGATGAGCTGAGGCAGGCTTCTTTTCACTGACCTGGAGTTCATCGCCCCCTGCTGGTGGAATCAGCAACACAAACATGTCAACCATGTCTGCCACTGCGAACTCTGACTGGCCGACTCCTGGAGGAAAAACGAAAAAGAAGAAGAAACAGAGGACTATTTTAACGATCACTGCTGACTGACAACACGACAAAGTTTGATACGACACCTCTCATCTGAAACTAAATCTCCATAGTCTTATACGGCCCGACGCTTTTCAAAAGATGCATCCAACAGTCACACTAAAAGTTTGCCTGTGTTTGCTTTGTCAGCACCACATTAGAAATTGTTTAACAAAACAAAAATAGAAAATCTAATGAACTTAAAGGAAAACCGGTCCTGGTGAGGACTTAGTCATTCAAAAATGCCTTTGAATAATCATGAGCTTTCACAAACTTCAGAGCACTCACAGTGAATAAATTTTAGCCTGGAGCTGCAGAGCAGGTGCCTGATGACTGGCGCTGCTATCAGACCTCACACTGAACAAATTATGTTTGCATTAAACAAGAAAAACTTAGTACAAGCAGAAGAACAAATACTTGCTGAATAGTAAAGCTGAGATCAAGCCTTTAACACACTTAATCCGAGGGTTCACGTCACAGCGTCTTACCTACAGTCTCTACAAGGACAATGTCATAACCTGCTCCCTCACAGAGAACAATGGCCTCATTGGTTGTTCTGGTGACACCTCCGAGTGTTCCCGAGGTCGGCGATGGCCTGATGAAGGCGTTCATGTCTCTTGAGAGCTCAGTCATACGAGTCTTATCGCCCATCAGAGACCCTGCAGCAAGAGGGATGAGTCACTTGGCAGCAGTTTTACTGTGCAGTGCTGCTCGTAATTGCTCAGTGATTTCAGCCTATTCAAAGGGGACCTATTCTACTTGTTTCCTGCTCTATATTTTATATTCTCTCGAATAAAAATAGCCTGATTCATTTATGGAAAATAAATAGTTTGAGGCAAGCAGTTTTAACTTCTTCCTCTTTAAGGCCACCCCCTGTGTTAGACAACTTTCTGCTGCCCTTTGCAAGCAATTTTGAACAGCAGGTGGGCGGGGCGCTGCACCTGAAATGGCCATGTTAAAGAGATCCCTGCTCAGTGACTTTACACCAAGAGCAGAAAGGAACAGTCTGAAACACAGTGTTTAGTCTGAAGCCTGAGCTATTGGCTCACGGGGCTTATTTGCACATACCTCGTTATTTGAAACTTTTACAGTTTACAAAAAAAGGGGAAACACAAAAACTGGTTGAATTGAAGACAGAACAGAACTCCTCACGTTAAGGCATAGATAAAGAAAGTTAACAGAACAACACAACCCGGGAGTGCCGATTGATGCTGACGAAAACCTTTACTTGCAAACCACACAGAAGTTAGCCGTAACACAACTGAATTTCACATTCAGCATTAACACAGGGAAGCCTACAAAGCGTCGTCGGACCTCTATGGAATAAGCAAATCTGTTAGTCAGCAGGAACATCCTTAAATTGAAGGCTAGAGATGTTTGTCAGAAAAAGACCCCAGATTTGATCAAATTTGCCATTTTGATGCTGGATGGAGCAGTGGAGCTTTTCAAGACTGAGACACGACATGAGATCAGCAAGCCACTGAACATGGGTGGGCGGCGCAGCAGCTTTCCTCCTCACCAAAATGGCACGTCTAGCCAGGAGGGAACCAAAGGACAGCATCTGGGATTTTGCCCCAATAATATACTTATCATCCTCACCCACTACACCAAAGAGCGCAAGTGGAGGGGGTGAGTGCCAGTTTCAGGCCGGTAGCCTTGTTCAGAGTACAAAAAACCTCTTCCCGAAAATTTGCCAAGGCAAGGCAGGTCCAAAACATGTGGGTAAGACTGGCATCATCAGACCCGCACCTATTACAGCGACAGTCTAAGCATGGATAAATCTGAGCTAATGTGGATTTAGATAAGTGGGCTCTATGAACTACTTTAAATTGTAATAGGGAGTGGCGAGCGCAGAGTGATGTGGAATTTACCAGAGTGAGGACTGAATCTCAAACGTCATCTGACATAGATATACCTCTTTTCCCCATGTGGATCTGAGGCCTTCAAAGGGAGCTGAAGTTACACTGCATAGTTTATTATTGATGTGGGAGATTACACCTTAGTTCCAAGCTAAGGAGCTCGTCCAGTAAATTAGCAGCTGGAGCTTCTGGAAAATTGGAGAGGTGGAATTGCAAAAACTATCTGAGTTGTAACTATCTAAAAAAAGTCAGTTTTGGGAAGAGCGGATTTTGCTGACAGCTGTTCAAATGATGCTAGTTTATTGTGTATAAAGAGATCTTTAAACTAAGTAATACCTGCTCTAAACCAGGCCTGAAGCAAATTGTCCAAAGCTGGAGGAAGGAATAGGTGACCTGAGAAGATTGGGCTCTGAAGTGAGAAATTATTAAGATTGAAATGTCTCCTGAACTGAACCCACACCTTGAGGGAGCGCTGAATTGTCGGATTAGATGATAAACTGTCAATGGCCAAAGGGAGAGAAGAACCCAGAAAGGAGGTGAGAGAAACAATTATTTGAAACTTTGACCAATATGAGCATTTATCCCCGTCATCATATATACACGATGGAAAAATCAGGAAAAGCACTTTAATACATCCAAATATAAACCGCATGATATTCCCTGAACCTAAAGCCAGCATCTTTAAACATTACATAAAATTTCCCTTTGCACTGTAAAGCACAAAATAATAAATGTTCATCTGTATCACAGTAAAAGCAGATGATGAACGTGCCAGAGGTTACCTCCAGTGGTACAGGAGGATGGGTCGACAGCCAGCACTGCAACTTTATGTCCACGTCCTGTCAACATCTTCCCCACCACCTCGATGAAGGAGGACTTTCCTGCTCCGGGGGGTCCAGACAGACCTGAGAAATCAAAGAGACCTCATCAGTTTGCAACAAACAATGACAATTGTTTTTTACATAGCACATTCCATTACATTAGTCGGTTATTGAATGTACACACAATTGTAATTGATCTTCTTGTTCCAAAGAAGCAGAGCACAGTAACTGAAAGCATCTTCAGCTTACTTGGATCTGATTCTGGAACCAGTTAAAAGATCTAAACCTGATGACCTCAGAGGTCTGACTTGGTTGTCAAAGATGTACTGGAAGGCGAAACCACTGAGAGCTTTGTGAACTTACAGAAGTGATTTTATATTGTACTGAGAGCCAATGAAGTGATCTTCAGTTCTGGGGTAATGTGGTCAAATTTCTATATACCTGTAAGGAGTAGTAAGGCTGCTGTGTTTTAGATAGGCTGAAGACATCCTATTAATGATTTGGGCATTTTTCTAAATAGAGTTTTGCAATAATCTAACCTTTATGATATGAATCCACAGAGTCAGTTTGAAATAGTAATTTCTAACCTCAGATATACTTTTAAGTGATAGGTAACCTTATGGTACTGGTTATCAGAACCAAGATCACTGTCCAAAATTATGCCTGACTTGTTCACCGTGTTTCAGAGAAATTGATGATAAATATGAGCCGTTTTTTTGTCTCTGACTTTTTCTGGACAAACAACAACAACAACAGTCTCTGCTCAGTTCTAAAACGTTTTAAGACATCCAGCAGTTAAGGTTATCAATGCATCTTATTATCATCAGAGGAAAGTTACAAGTACAACTGTGCATCATCTGCATAAAAATGGTGGTCATGATTCTTGTGAGAGGGAATTTAAAGGTTAAACTGTAATGGATGGTACCAAACATCACCAAGAGCTGATACTACGAAGCTAATTTAAATGTTTGTGTTAAAGTAACTACACAGTATAATCTGAATATTGTTTCTACTTTTAAAACTTCAATAACGCAAAGCTTAAAATTCTTGAACGTAAGAGCCACTTTCTCAGAAACCGTCAGATGAAGGTTTCATGGCACAGTTGACATGTTTATATGACAAGGTGTGTTAAACATGGCCTGGGGGGAAGAACTAAAACCCAAAATGATCCACATAAGCCCACTGCATGTCTTTGTATAACACACCACTATCCTTGTCGTGATTTCAGCAATAGAACATAAAGGTGGACGTATAAAAGTTCATCTGTAGGTTATAATGCACGTACAATGGCAGTAGCCTTAGTTAAAATGTACTTATTTTAATACATTTTATGTTCAAACACACTTAAAGACAAGAAAAACTCTGAGTTCAGACAGTCAGCACAGTCTGAAACCTACACACCAACTCTGAAGGCCACTGGCTTCCCTCCATTACGGCTCTCCTGCTCCCTCTTGTAAGCCAGGACCCTCTGCAGCAGCACCTGGGCCAGCTCTTTCTTTCTGGGATGATGGGTCTCCACCAGAGTGATGCACTCTGCCAAAGACGCCCGCTGTCCTCCGATCAGCCCGTCATAAAGTTTATTCAGCAGTCTCTGCTCAGGCCCACTCAGGTCCTGTATGTGCTGGCTGGCTGTTGTGCTTTCATTCCGTGTGTACTGGCAGCTGTGAGCCGGGACGATGCTCCGGTACTGAGGGCGTGAAGCGGTGAAGCAAAGCCTTCTGTGAAGGCGGCACGTGCCGGTGAGTGCGGGGGCAGTGGACGAGCAGATGTGGCGGAGAAGAGAGAGGCTAAACCGTTTCATTGTGTGTCAAATGTAGGGTCGTCTGGGAGGGCGTACAGGCTTACAGTTAATTTTTCCAGACGTACCTCCAGCTGAGGTGTATTTTGTTAGCTGTGCTTACAAACGTCACCGTCAGGCTAACGTTTATTCTTTCTAACGTCAGCACGTACCGTACTCGTTCAATGCCGCTGTAAAAGACGCAGTTTGGACAAAATATCCACAGTGTGAAAACTACACTCACTCTGACCTCGTCCCAGTTGCACGGAGACGTTACAGGTACATTTCGCCGTCATTTCATTCATTCACTTCCGTTTCCGTTGACGTCTGACACCACCCACAGCAGTATTTCCGTCGGTTTATTTTGAAAGTAAAACGTTTCCCAAATACATATAAAATTTGCCACAGAAGTTTAAATATGCGAGTTGTTATGTCTTTTACAAAAAACAAAACCAAAACAAGTAAGTAGTTACATGAAAATTCAAATATGGCAGTTAACCATTTTAGCCAGCAGGTGGCAGCAGATGTTAACCTTCACGTCTCATCAAATCTAGAATTAATTTACTTTAAAAAAAATAAATAAATCAAACTTGATTATACATGCGTGTGTTTCACGTCTTGTTCTATTTTAAAATTAGTCCGTATTTCCGGCATGGATCCAGCCTTTAACTACTGTGGCCCCAGGCTTTGGGAACAGTCTGTTTCAGGGTGTGAGCGACCCCACCTTTTTTTTTTTTCCCCTTGCAGAAAAAAAAGTACTAAAGGAGGATGATCCACTGCTGACCTCTAAAGGGAGCAGCTGAAAGAAGCAGTCCTTCATGATATACCCCCAACTGGATTTGTCTCCTCCCAGGACCAAACCAGGTATCTTTCTCCATAGGGAGTTTATGCATTTGTTTCTCTTAACTAATTTCCATAATTTATCCCTATATAATTTCATTTTTAATAGTCCAGTTTCTCAGTTTTCAAAGTTGTGCAAAGATTGTACTTATCGTATTCTGGAAAGAACTCTGGGTTTTAGAAAGACAGCTGAATTCAGTATGAACCTCATTAAAATGCTGCACTGAGCTGCTGGAGCTTGAATAGTGGACCATACGTGAAAGTAATGACAACTCATTTAAAAAAAAAAAAAAGTCCTTTTTTTTAAAAAATTCATTTGATCACAAACACCAATTTATCATTTCACTGGTAAAACGCATCAATTAAAGATGGGACTGGAGACGCTGGTTCAAAAAGCCTTAAAACAACTAAGATGTGTTGAGTACTTAGAAACATGTGGCAGAGTAACAAGAGCTGTTGATTCAATACCAGTGAGAAACAAAACAATTAAGAATTACAGAGAAAATACTGATCTATAAAAATACATCCTATAATAAAGAAACAACTATTATTTTTATCCCTGCTGGGGTTTTTTTTTGCATCCACAGTAAAACAAGTTTGGCTATTTCCTGTTTGGCTCAAATATAGCAATAATCATTTATACAGTGACATTTATGAAGAGGTTTTAGGGCCTGTATGTTGTGATTATTTTAATTCAATTCTGTGCACAGTGATTCACAGTGAAGCGCATCTGTATGTCAATGTCATGAGAAAGAAACTCACTTTTGAGGACACCGCAGGCCTGAGACAGTCAGGCTAGAAAAACACTTGGATTATTCCACCTATTGTGCTTGTCTGAGCAGTCTATGAGAAACAAGCAGCCTCGTGGCAGGCGGCAGCACTAACCACACTGCAACCATGCCACCCACATCACAAAGTCAAATGAAACTGCTACACTCAAACCATCCAGCCACAGACTTCCAGAAGACCTTCCTGGAAGGTTGTTACAGTGCCATCACAATGTGTCTTTAAAAAAAAAAAAAGGTGTGTGTGTAGTGGGGGCTGATTTTATGCATTTTCATGCAATTTAAAAATGCAATTATGCTCAACAGTGGTGCAGTTGGCTTCGACATGCTCTTGTAATTGTCTCTAATTGAAGGTCTACTTCCAAATATACATACAAACACGAGGAGTGCTTCCATCACTTCAGAGGACTTTACAGTGACTCGCATTCATTTCCCACTTGACTAACTCTTACCTAAAACCAAGTCTACTCATTAAAACAATAATGAGGGGATTTGCAGTTTGTCCCCAAAATCTGATTGGGTGCAACAATTTATGTCCCCACACAAGCACAAGCGTGTGCGCGCACACACACACACACACACACACACACACACACGTGTGTATTTATATCCTGGAGGGGACATCTCATTGACATAATGGTTTTCACTACCCGCTTACCCTAACCATCAAAAATGGCTAACCCTGACCCTTACACTAAACATAACCTAATTTCAACCCTGACACTAAAACCACATTTTGAGTCTCAAAAATGGCTTCAAACTCATGGGGACCGGGGTTTTGGACCCCACGAGGGCTGTCTGGCCCCACGAAGATTTATATACCCGTCCACACACACACACACACACGTTTCTTGAAGTCCCCAACAATACATGATGCATATTTTCTTAGCATGGGTGGCCTGTAATTAAACCGAGACACACAAAGACAAACGTGCAGAGACAGTGGTCATGAAAGAGACAGAAATATTGCAAGTAATGAAACAAATTTATTGACTCTTCCAGTAGAGACTTGATATTCATGGAATAAAACTGCTTTTCTGGGAGTTTTTACTGAGCAACAGACAGAGGGAGCGAAAACAAAATAAAACCAAAACAAAAAGGCAACATGTGAAAGTGCAAACAAAACTAAAAATGTTCAAAAAATACAAAAAGAATGTAAAGAGTATAATAGTTTTACAGCAAACAGGATTGCTCAAAGCATAAAAATAAGTGAATGGCAAAAATCTGCATTTTATTTAAAAAAAAAAAAAATGATTTGAGGAAGTCAGTAGCTGACACCCTTTTTTCAGTCACGATTAAAATCTGAATGCTCAACTTTTTCCCCATAACAGTCATTTAACACGTTTTGCTCAATGTAATAAGATAATGAGGTGCAGTCACTAAAATATTAATGTCCTCAATGCGACTCGACTCTGCATGACACATCAGATTCAGCTGCAGAGAAGACAGCAGGGGACAAACTACACTGCACTTGTTTTTGCCTCCGCTTCATTTCATGTTCAGCTACCAGCCTTAAATGTGTAACACTACACTAACCAAACTAGGCTCTGCAAAACCAGACTGGCACAGCACATAATCTAATAGTGAACATATCTAAACAATCCTTTTTTCCCCTCTTAAAATTCATTTGAAACACAAGATGAGCAACACTTAAAACTGTTTATGTCTGAAATGCCCTTTGAGTGCCATGCACCACACTAAACTCTACACTAAATGCTCAAACGGCCCTAATTTTGCCCTCATATTATTCTTCAGTACTTGTAATAGTGGATTTTATGTTGCTGGTATACAGATAACTTTAACTACTCTCACTTATTATAACCTAAAAAACATTTTTGACAACCCAGCACACTTCTTTACATATATGGAGATGAAGATTTTCCTGCTAACAGTTTACATTTCAGAAGCACATTTCATGCCAACCTGACTGCAGTTGGACAGAAGACAAAAGCCAACTGCAATTTCGGCGACCTGGAATGTCTCATAATTATTGTGACTACATGTGTATATCAGGATTTCCGAGGGAAGAATTAGATACAAACTAGTTATGAGTCAGAATAGTAGAAAGATGGGGAAAAAAAATGTTGCGGGAGCAAGATCAAAGAGGATACTTGCATCAATATGAGAATGATGGTCTAATTATTACAGTTGGTCACAGAGATCAAGTATCTTCCAGCTGCATCACGCTCACCTTGCTTACTCCTCTCCCAGTCTGTAAATGTGCCCAATTCAGACATCCTTCAAGTAGAGAACAAACCCATTTAACAACCCGCCCAACCTCAAAGGCCCCAGATCAGTTTGTGTTTCAGTCCAAACTTCAAACAGTGTGACTCAAACACAAACCAGTCTGGCACCAGCTAACCCCTGTTCCCTGCTACTTAAAACAAAATGCTGGGGTATGGACAGCCACAGGGCTGAGCACAATGAAGCCTAGGAGACGGAGGATATGGGGTTGTGAGGGGAGCCCATCTGAGTCAGCACCTTATCCAACCACTGTAGAGGGCCGTGCAGGTGAATCTCAATCCAGCAGGGTGTGCTGGTCACATCTTGGCGGTGGTACTCTGCACCCCAGCCCTGAAAAGCACAAAAACACAGGTTTTATTTTCTTATATTTGGTGGTGATTTCAAAGAAAAAAGAAAATGCTAATTATTTTGGACTGTGTCATTATAGATATTTGACCACTTTAAATTAATTTTCACCTTAAAAGTGTGCCTCATTTTTAAAACTCCAATACAGAGTTTTAAAACCAGGGCACAGTTTATGTTTGGATTGACCAAAATTTCATGGTGTAATACAATCTGCTGTCAGCTGTGAAAGACCCCATCAGCTGACATTAAAATGACAGATTATCTGTAAATATTAATGTGTATTTATTGCAGTTTTATGAGAATTTAATTTATACAACTATGTAAAATTATACAGCATTACCACAAAATAGAGACACAGGGACACTTTCATGCTTAACTGGAATTATGATACACAGCATCAAACCACCACTGTGTGTGGCTGCTCAACTGTTTGTACAACTGCTGCCATAGACCATATAAACCTTTTTTTAAAAAGGTAAAAACTGATTAAAAGGAGCTAAACATCTCTTGTCCAAAAACATTCATTTTTCAGAAGAAAAATTCAAACCAGACTACCTTAACAAAGCTCATGCGGATAGTACACATCTTGGTGAGCTCATAAACAGCCTCAAAGCCATGGTTGACGGACTGAGCCAGCAGCTCAGCGAACTCCTGGTTGTTGAAAATCTTTAGGCTGCAGCCGCTGGGAATCTTGCACACAGTTGTGGGATGGAAGCCGTGGTGATAATTGCAGTTACGACTCTGGACGAAGATACTGCTGTCACTCAGACATTCTGCATACACCTCCCCTCCAACGTAATACAGATGGACGCCTAATAGAGAGTGATGAGATTATGAGATGAATTAACATTGTGGATGAGTCACTTTTACCAAAAGAAGCCATACATCCATCTGGTCAACCTGAAATCAACAGACTGGACTCTTTAGTCAATTTGTCGTTCCATTTTACGCCACATCCCAGTCCCTGCTGACAACATGAATTGATTTAGTCTAGTCTGCTGACAATTGCTGCATGTGGTTTTCCACGTTGTACCTTTGCCAATGTGCCGCCTGGTATTCTCAATAGTAGAGTTGCGATTGACGTTTGAGAGCAGGCCGAGGCAGAATCGGTTGCGGTTGTTGGAGGGATCCGTGAAGCCATCGACGAGCACACTGGTGGAGGAAGCCTGGAAGGCCTCTCCAACGCGATTGTTGAGCTCGTAGTAAACAATAGAACACCAGTGCTTGGGTTCCTCATAGGCCACAGGCTGCACATCTGCACAGGAAACACATTAACAAGTCACTAGAGTGAGTGGAGCACACGCTACATGCCTCACCATGCACAGCTGTGAAGTGCATTTAAAAGTCATGTGCAGAGAAGCTGGTGACAGAAGAACAAATATTTAATCAAATTTCTCCACACTCTTCTTTCATTCAAATTATTCCATGTTGTCTATAACCAATATTCGAATAAACAAGCACATTTCCATACATTTATTCTGACCCAAATCAATGCAGATGCATTCTAAAGTGCCAAGGCCATCTGTGGCCTGCATGCCAGTGTTTATTGAGCAGGCAAACAGACAATAGACAGGACACAAGCATGCTCACTGAGCCTGGTATCTCAGGGTGAGCTGGTGCCAGCTGGCCTCACCCTCTCCCTGTAAGGGGAATAAATCATGTTTATTTAAGCGCATACTTCTCCCAAACTTCCTCTGTAGCGTGGCACTGGCTAGCAGGTGTGTTTTGTCTGTTCCTTTCCCAGAACTGGCCTACAATAGAAACCTGCTCCCTGTACAGGATGCAGCTTGTGGAAGAGAACTGGAAAAAATCCCCATACTTCAACTGCCAGGAAAACCTTTAACAGCTCTGCTGTCAGCATGCATGAGCAGAATCTCTATGCTTTAATGACACAAATGTTCAGACAAAAGTCAGAGCTTTATCAGCATTTGTACCAGCAGATAAATTACAAAGTGCATTACTAAGTTATCTTTAAACAATAAAAATTTAAAAAGGGGTGTCAAAATCAAACTCAGTCCCAGAGTGTCACCTGATCCACACGTGCAGGCCACTTTGCAACCCACCTTGACACCAGCTAGCTTTAGTTCCATCAAATGTCTGACAATTCAACATTATGCCAACTGTTACTGATTCTTGCTGTTTTATATACACCATCTTGTCACCACCAGCTTTCCATGTATATAAATTAAAGATGGAGACATACCACCAAACATAGCTACACAAGTAACTCTTTCAACCACTGATTTGAGGTATAATTCAATTTGTGAATAAGTGATAATTATGCTAGATCAGTGACACATAGCCAACAGCTTAATTAGATTAGGTAAATGAGTGATCCCCAACCTGAAAGGTTAAATACTAATGAGGTATTATGATTCTTATTAAAATGCTACACAGCTTATGTTTCAGCCCTTCAAAAATTGAACTAGTTAAACCAGAAAACTTAAAACGACATTTACATCAGACAATTTTACTAGAGTTTCCTAGGGATGTTCTGTGCAACTAAGAAAATTAGATTAACCAACTAGTCTAAAACTGAGAAGAAGGAGACCGATGTTAAATAACATATGCAAACATGTTACTACAAAAGATCATGTATTATCAAAATACAACAAACATTGATAAACTAATAAACAATAACTAAAAAGTGTATTGCATTGTGCACACAAAATGCTGTTTGAAAATTCATGAAAAAAAATTCATGAAAACCACATCATTAAAAGTTCACATTTAAAATAAGAAAACAATAAATTATCTATTTTCTTCCACTTATCTGGAGTCGGGTCATGAGTGCTAGGATTGGGTATCAATTAAAATGTCAAACAGATTAAATGACTAGTACATCTGGGACAGACTAGTGACAATAGCAATGACTGGTCACGCACATCCTTACAGTTTACCTTAGTTCTCTCTATATGTGGGTAGCCTGAAGGCTTATTTAAAACCTCTCATCCTCTACCATCAAACTTCTTTACGGCTGTAATCCAGGGCTTTGGATTACAGATAGAAATTGTTACTC
>VURO01010182.1:2723-20656 GCA_015108175.1 Pelvicachromis taeniatus
GAGCCCCCCCCCCCCACAAAAAAAAAAAAAAAAAAACAGTGTATGGACATCTAGTGGTCTTATAAAATATTTTTCAATGTGCACTCAGTATTGAAGAAGACCGAGATTTTAATCATGAAAGGGGAAAAAGCAAATAGAAATTTTACCTTAGCTCATGTGCTTCAGCTCAGTCTTTCTTTGAAATGCTGTACTTAATCATTTTAAACTAGCTTGTGTTCTTCTAATGTAAAAGACGTGACACACAGACTGTGCAGCAGTATGTATGTGGTGAGTGTGTTAAGCCTGTGAAGCCAGCCTGACTTCTTCTCCCAGTGAGCTATGTTTCCATTATAATGAAATTCTATATGGCCCTGTGCTAAAATCTGTCTTTATGAGGCTCATGCAATACCAATTTTTAAAATTCAGCCAAAATGTAATTACTGAGTTCATACTTTAAGGTTGTGTAGCAAGGGTTCTAAATCATTCGGAGTACACAAAATCATGGAAAACCTAGAGACAGGTTTACTT
The DNA here is from genome assembly GCA_015108175.1 of Pelvicachromis taeniatus. Lineage (NCBI taxonomy): Eukaryota > Metazoa > Chordata > Actinopteri > Cichliformes > Cichlidae > Pelvicachromis > Pelvicachromis taeniatus. The sequence goes on from VURO01010182.1 coordinate 3,231, forward strand.
CACAGGCCTAGAGAACCTTTGAAATGATAAACTCAAAAAAATGTATTCCACAAATACTTTTAATATGTTGCTGAAATTAATCTTTAAAGTTGTCAATGCTGTGGTAATTTTTCAAAGTTTAACAAAGTATGGTCATCAAATATTCCACCGAAGGCACAGGAAAATAATGGGATTTGTTTAAAAATTAGCATGAACTGTGTTCCCCCGAGTAGGGGGGAAAGGGATGACAAATATTAGAAATAATTTAGTCTAACAGTACACCATCCATGCTGTGAGCTCAATGCTAGAACATAATTGAGTTATTGTTAAAGATCATGCCAGCAATAGTGATTGGCATTTGACTGTACTCATGTATGTAGTGAGTGTATCGGCATCTTCTCATTTGAATATCCTAACATACTTTACTTGTCCTTTAGGCAATGTCAACTTTGCTGTATTGTTTTTTTTTACCTCAACTTCTGTATCATTGTGGAAAAGGTGTTTATCTTGATGCCCAAAAATATGATTGCAAAAGTATTCCGTAAATATTACAAAGATTGTGATGGAAGAGCGCATTTCTTTAAGACTAGTACTTGTACTTGTATTTGTCATTTTTTAAATTGATTTATGAAAGCACTTTCTGCTGCAAACTTCACCAGATCATTTACACACATACAAGTATATTTTTATGCACTTAAGCACTTTATAGCATTCACACTACAATGGATGCATCAAGGAAAAATTCAGTGTCTCTAAGCAAAGGCCTTTTAAAAACATTAATCATATTTTTTGGTAATGAATCATGCTGCCTAAATGTGAGGCATCTTGCATCCATGTACCCTGGAGCCTCCTTCGGGTAGGACAGCACCGTCCGCCTCAGCTGGCTCCTTTCGATGTGGAGGAGAAATGGCTCTGTTCTGAGCCCCTCCCGAGTGACTGAGCTCTTCATTCCCTATAATGAAGGGACTGCACATCCACCTCCGCCTTTTAAAAGAACTAGCAATAATGGTGTTAACAAAAAGATCAGGCCAAGATTAATGTTTTTTGGCATTTCTCACCAACTAAGCTCGCTCGATCTGGTGACAGATGTCTGTATAACATCAGGACATGCTATTTATCAACATTAGTTATAAATTAAAATGTAAAACAATTAGATTAAATGACTATTACATCTGGTACCAGCTAATGACAATAGCAACAATTAGTTGACCAATCAAGCACGTCCCTACTGGGAATGTAAAGGCACACATGGTTATCTGGTTGGAGGGTTACACAATCCTCATCTTTCTTTTGCCTTGATCAGTTTGCTGCATCTACATTGTGTTACCAAATGAAGTGTTAAAAGGCTTTTAAAAAAAGATGCATTTGTTAACTCCAGTAATAGTTAACATTTAGTTAAACTTTTTAAACATTAATAAACATATTAATTACTCTATCCATCTGTCAGAGCTCTGCTTCTGTTTATCTCTTACCCTGCGCATTATCTGCCTGGTGACTCATTGAGCCCTAATCCTATAATGACAGAGGCTGAGCTACAAATGTTCTGGCTCACTGCTCTCCACTTCCGCCAAAAAACCTTATGGGGACTGAAAGAGAAAGCCAAATGGGCACATAAGGGCTGTGGGACAAGTGCAACAGCAGTGCGTACTTTAAGTGAACTAGTTTGTGTGCACTTTCATCTGGTCCAGTCTAAAGACATGTTTGCTCCTGTAGCGGGACAAATGCTGTTGTCACAGAAAGGAACATACTTGAATAAAATTGAAATAAATGGTGCAAACATTACTGGGGATGCAAAACATTTCACTTAAACTTCTTCTTTTAAGGTTGGTTTTAAGTAATGTGATGTCAGTACTTGTTACATAATATAATTGTAGCAGTGAGTGTTGCTGCCCCATGGTCCCTGCACATACACGTGTTCGCACACCCTGATGATCACTCTCACTGGCATGAATAAGATGAGGAACCACGTGTTAATAGATATTAGGATAGAAATATAATGGGAGCAGAGTTGCTGAAAATATAAGTCTTTTTTTTTTTTTTTTTTAATTTACTCCCATCATGCCTACCATGGTTTGAGCCTTGCCAGTGGCCCGGACCTACACGGACATCCTAGAGGGCTACCTTGTTCACTAACATCAGTGTAACAGCAATGCCCTTAGACCATTTTTGTAATGTATTTTTATCTTGCAACATTTCTTTTTCCCAATGAGCCAAGCTCAGCTCATCATGTTTTTGGAGGTCATATTCAGGATCTTTATCATTCTGTGACAGCGTACAAATCAAGATGCTGTTATTTTAAAGGAGGTTTAACGTATAGTCACCAATGCTACAGTAAACAATGCTGCTTTGCCATCTTAAATCTCTTTATTGCACAGCTCTGTCTCATAGCTGCTGTGAGAAGTGCAAATGGCCAGATGGAAATTACATTAAAATGAATTTTTACTGGAAAGTATTTATTCATCGTTAATGCATAATTGTTTCGTAGCTCTTTTAATATAGCACATTAAACAACATGTTGAGTGTTTTAAGGCACACTCCCACTAAAGAAAGGTATTCTGTTCATTGCCTGCTAGCATTCATGTTACCCTCAGAAGTAGGGTACCAAGTGGTGCATCCTTGTGTGGTGAAGAGCCAAGCTGGGTTCTGAGTGACCTACTTTTAGCAAAAGCTCATCAGAAGTTCAGCAGCCTGGCTCTTTCATCCACGCCCTCTTTTTTTCCTCTGCCACAAATTTCCCATCTCAACCATCTTCACTCCAGACTTGTCCATTCAGCCTGCCCCTCTCTGCTCCCCCATGCTCCCCACACATTCCCCCTTTCCACTTGCCATCAGTGGTCCCTTAAGCATCTGTGATGGTGCTTAGCCTGAATCTCAAGCTCAAGCCTAGAGGCAACTGAAGGTAGCCAGCATGTATCTACCCTTAATTACTCCTTAAAGTGATGCCTGTGGTGGGTTTTTTTGTTTATTTGTTTGTGTTTTAAATTGGAGTAGGCATAAATATGTTTAGCTGCTCCTGTAGGCTCAGGGAACACGTGATGAGTAGAAATGGAATATTAATCAGACATGATGTAAAAATGCCATTTTTGTCAATGCATTATGCACATATTTATAATAAAGGTCACAAATGAGCGGTGCTGTTTTGGCTTCCATGTTGTAAAATGTGCTTGCGTATATTAGAGAACATGTTTATTATATTAAATATTTTGGTCTATTGTTTTCTAAAATGGTTCTGTCTGGTTTTGTTTTCAAACAGGGTCTCTTGGACAAGTATCTTATTGCAAATGCTACAGCAGCAGAGAGTAAAGTCTTTTACTTGAAAATGAAAGGTGATTACTATCGCTACTTAGCAGAGGTGGCTACAGGAGACAACAAGAAAGGTAATTTCTATTTCAGTATGCTGAATGTTTTATTACTGTTTGCAGACCAACTAACAAAAAAAAAAAATGCTATCTCACTCAGTTGTAATGTTTCCAGAGTTTGTAAGTTTCACAGCTCCACTGTCCTTTCTTTTCTCTCTCAGGCATCATTTTAAATTCACAGGAAGCCTACCAAGCCGCCTTTGATATCAGCAAAAGCGAAATGCAGCCCACACACCCAATCCGTCTTGGTCTTGCCCTCAACTTCTCAGTTTTCTACTATGAGATCCTCAACATACCTGAAGAAGCCTGCAAGCTTGCCAAGCAGGTAAACTCATTACTCCACATAGCTTTCTTTTTCCATTTCTGGAGATTTTCAAGTGCTAACTGTAATGTCATTTCTCTGGTATCAATGTTTGAGTACTTATTAGCCTGAATGTAAATCTGCTGGTAAATACAAATGTCAACTAAAACCTGTGTACACAAACACAACAGTCCGTTTAGGGCTATCAAAATGTCACCAAACTGTGTTTTGAACCCTGTAGGCCTTTGACGACGCCATTGCCGAGCTTGACACCCTGAGTGAAGACTCATACAAAGACAGCACACTAATCATGCAGCTATTGAGAGATAACTTGACAGTAAGTTACATTTCTTAAATCTTACTTCTGAAATGATGTTTTTTCTTCCCAAAATGATTTACATGACTCAAACTAAAACTTTGTGGTCAGCTCTGATAAGATCATAAATAAATCATTTAACATGGGTCTGTATTTTAATGATTTTTGCTGTCCTGTATGTTTGCCTCTCCTCTGCCCTGTCTTTAATACCTTTCTTCTCACTCACTGCTCCTTCTCTTTCCACAGCTGTGGACCTCGGATAACCAGGTGGAAGGCGAGGAGTCAGAGCCAAGAGATTGAGCCAGACACCCCTAGTCATCCCTGTTGTCCTGCCATCGTCCTGGCTCATCTTCATCATGATCATCAACACTGAGACCACCTCATTTTGATCATTGTCATCCAGCTCTTTCCATCTTTTTTTCTAAGGTCTCTCAGTACTCATCTCATTCCCATCGGTTTACTATTCCTTCTTTTTGTAGTAACTGTGGGGAAAGGGGATGGGCAGGGAAGGGAAATTCAAGTGGTGTGGTGGGAGGGTAAAAGTGTTTGGGATTAGATGCCTGAGTGTTGACTTTATTTTTTTCTTCTTCTTCTTCCCTGTTTTTTGGGTGTTGCATTAAGGTGCTCGGTGAAAGGGCAGGTTCTTAAACTCATGAAACATGCAGCAGTTTAAGTTTGTAGGAGTAAGAAAATATTTAAGCTGTATGTGCTGTACTACTCATTAACGGTGCTGTTTTTGACCACCGTCCTTTGACGACACATTTGACAAAAACAGGAGCTGCCTCCTTACATTTGAGGTGACAATAATTGTGAGTTTGTACATGGCAAGGGGAATAACAGCAGAGGTAAAGACAGTGAAGATGTGATTGGGAGAAGGAAGCCAAGATTTAGTTGGAAGACAAGGTTACATTCCACATACTGTTGCTCAACTTTCTACTCTTTCTTTGTTTTTTCTTCTTTTTTTGTGAACTGCTCTTATATTTTTATGCATCAATTATGAGGTATAGAAAACGTTGAACAAAAGAGCACGCAAGCTTGTATTGTTGCTGTTTTGTATTGGCACAGCAGTAAAAAAGGATCCATCCGTGTATCTAATTAATGCTTTTTCAAATTAAAATATTTGGTTTTGTTTTTTTTCTTTTTCTCAGTACTTGCCTGAACTGCATGGTGGTAAGAAGTAGATTTTGGAGGAGTATAGCAGGTTGTTGTTGGGCTGTTTAGCTTTGTCTGTCTTTGGAATTTTCTTACAGGACACCCAAGCATAACTGTAATTTTTGGGGGAAATGTGTAATTTCATGTAAGTGGAATAAAAAAATTAATTTAAGTTTAATGTGTCCATTTCAATTGCTGCATTGGTGGTCTTGCAGTGATATTACATTTCCAGACTGTGGTTTTAGAGTGTGGGATTTGTATTACAAGTCCTCTACAAAACCATTATGTCCACCTTTTGTTCTACAAAGCTTTATTGAACTACATGCAGAATTTACTATGGTGGTTTAGTTACAAATACCAGTAAATAACTACAACACAGACCACATCTGGAAATTGGGGACGGAGAGATTCAAACACTAAAGCATCTTCTACACATCTGAAAGCTCGATGATGGGACTCGGCACACCTGTGTTGATTTTACATAAAGATGTTTAGCTGAAAATACTTGAAAATCTAGATTAAGGAAAAGCAAAAACTTCGTTCTGCACAGCTCCTTGCGTGTGTCTGCGGCTACACTGCTTCAGCTGTGAGCGCACAGCGTGTCAGAGGAATGTTGAGTTGCTGCGGCATCTCGCAACCAATCCTGCAGTGAGCACGAGCGCAGTAAATGACACGGGAGTGTTCCTGCAGACTTTTACCTCAGCTTATCTTAAACGTGGTGTGACAGGTTACATGTTTACTGCGTTTGAAGGATAACGCTTAATATGTTAAATACAACTGTGTTTTCCAGGACTACACCCCAGTAATCAGAAATAGCACTAGCTGACTGAAACGTGATGAAAGTAGTCCCTGCCCCAAACGTCCGTGGTTTGTGCTTTGCCACCCCCTACAGGTGTGATGCAATGTTCTGCATACTGCGGATCCTCGTGGGAACAAGCATACTACTAGCACATGTAACGATTTGTTCACTTATAGCGTGACTATAATTGCTGAGTAAAGCAATAAAATGAAAGTATGCCCTGCGTGCCTTTTCCTCTTGTTTTTGTAGGCGAATAATCACAAATTATTGAATACACACCAATTAGAATATAATATTAAAGACACAACTGAACAAATAAGCTGGAAGTTGTAGAAAATAGTATGTCTTAAAATTTTATGAGACAGATGACGACAGATTTTTAATTGTAAATTAAATATCAAGTTCAAATATCGCGAGATATGTGACGTCAAGCCTTAGCAAACGCGCCGTGGTTTCCAGTGGAACAGGGAAACAACCTCCGCCGACCTTTCTTTCAATCCTGTAATCCGTCTGCGTAGGGTGTGCTCTGGGGCTAGTCTCGGCACACATTTTATTATGAAACAAACCAAAAGCTAGAGAGCACACGCAGACATATTTTTATAAGAAAAACAAAAATCGGTGAAGCAGGATTTGATTTGCCAACTCAAGCAACGCGAAGAAGACGCTGCCATCGGATAAGAAAGAAAGACGGAACGAGAAGAACGTTAGCAAGCTAAGCCGTTAGCCTCATTGTTGAAAGCGTGGGCGATTGACTTTAGCCAGGTATATTGTTAACTACTTGTATTTTACGTTTAAGTCATTTGTCCTTTCAAACATATTTGTAAATTAGAACACTTGTTTCGCAAGCTACCGAAATTTGAGCTCTGTAAGTGATTGGGGAAAGTTGAAATTTCAAATAGGGCCAGTCTCATCGGTTAGGCCACGCTCCGACATTTTGCTAATCATGCTAACTAGCCCACGTTGTTAACGGTTAAGCGATTTGTGCCTGCATTGGTGTAGAGACGAAAAGAAATAATCTCTCCATTCTAGAAGGTTGATTTTGGTTGACGGTTGTCCTCAAAATATCCACCTTGCAGTTGAGAAGTAGCCTGAGAACACGCGTCGCCAGCCATGAATCCCAGCGCGCCTAGCTACCCGATGGCCTCCCTGTATGTGGGAGACCTGCACCCAGACGTTACCGAAGCCATGCTATACGAGAAATTCAGCCCGGCTGGACCCATCCTCTCCATTAGAGTATGCCGAGACATGATCACCCGCCGCTCCCTAGGCTATGCCTATGTGAACTTCCAACAGCCAGCTGATGGTAAGTTTACCGCGATGTAAGAGGAAATGTGGTACTGTTAGACTCCATTTTAAACATGTACCGTCCTACCGTGTTTTATCTTACTTTATCAGTGATTATGATTACTGCTAGGTCAGTATTCTTATCAGATTTAATTCTCAACATGTGCTTCATTTAATTAGCAACGTGCCATAGTATTATAATAATGAAAACGCGAGGAAAATGGAAGTAAGTGCAACGCATCTTTTTATTTGTTTTAGCCGAAAGAGCTCTGGACACCATGAACTTTGATGTAATAAAAGGCAGGCCTCTCCGTATCATGTGGTCTCAGCGTGACCCCTCACTGAGGAAGAGTGGGGTGGGAAACATCTTCATCAAGAATCTGGACAAGTCCATCGATAACAAGGCCCTGTATGATACCTTCTCTGCATTTGGAAATATCCTGTCGTGCAAGGTATCCTGCCATGCCATTTCTCCTGCCTGTGTTTTGTATATGAAATCGACTAATTAGTGTGACTAATGATTGGACCGTTAAAGCTGGCGGAGTTTCAGTTGTTTGGAATGCATGTTGTTTGTGAATGCTTTTGACCTCCTAAAATCTCCCTTCTCCAAGGTGGTTTGTGATGAAAATGGTTCAAAGGGTTACGGCTTTGTGCACTTTGAAACCCATGAAGCTGCTGAACGGGCCATTGAGAAAATGAACGGCATGTTGCTCAATGACAGAAAAGTGTAAGTGTGGCTACTGTTGTATAAGTCAGTGTTTGAAAGAGTGTGATCAAAGTCTGTGTGTGACTGCATCTTGTTCTCCTGTTTTGCCTAATGCACTCTCTGTTTTTATAGAGTTTGGTTATAAACCATGTGAGGGAAATGAGCTGATAGGATTTATTACATCTTGATTTAAAGCAGTGAAGTTCACTTATCACAGTAGCTCTAGAATTATCGCTCCTTATTACATAATCTGTATGTTGTTGGCTTCTAGGAATTTCAAAAAATGCTCCCTTTAATTTCTGAAGCTCATTTTACCAGCACAGGAGGACTGTCACCCCATTGTACTTGATTCAGACTTTGTCAGAATATATTTTGATGAAGTCATGTTTTTAACAGATTTGTTGGACGCTTCAAATCGCGTAAAGAGAGGGAGGCTGAGCTTGGGGCACGAGCCAGAGAGTTTACTAACGTTTATATCAAGAACTTTGGCGAGGACATGGATGATGAGAAGCTGAAGGAGTTGTTTAGCAAATATGGTAAGATGGCAAGATTTCAGAGACACACATTTAATAATCACAAATGCTGTTGGTGTGATTTGCTGTGTTATATGTGTTGATTAGCTCTTGTGTTTTGTAGGGCCTGCCCTCAGTATCCGGGTGATGACTGATGAAAGTGGCAAATCCAAGGGATTTGGCTTTGTCAGCTTCGAGAGGCACGAAGATGCCCAGAAGGTAAACAACTTTCTTTTTTGGGGGGGGCTTTTGGTATCTCCAGAGGCTTAAAAAAGCACTTGCTGTAGTTATTTCTTTGAAACCACACATAATGATGACTTTTGTTTTGTTGTAGGCTGTAGATGAAATGAACGGTAAAGAGCTGAATGGCAGGCAAGTCTATGTGGGCCGTGCACAGAAGAAAGGGGAGCGGCAGAATGAGCTCAAACGCAAATTTGAGCAGATGAAACAGGATCGCATGACCAGATATCAGGTTTGTTGGCCCATTACTTGTTTAGAGCACTTTTCATGCGTCACATTGTGTCACAACAATGATTTAAGGATGGATATCTTTCGTCTGATTGGTGCAGCATTTCAATTTTAGTAAAGTTGGAGCATAACCCCAAGGACAGTAGCAGGAATACTGAACTGCCATCCAACAGTTTATTTGTTTTTAAAGTGTTACTTTTCTCCCCCCTGAAATTGTGTATTAACAATGTCACTGTTATTTTCCATGTACCAGGGTGTCAATCTGTACGTGAAGAACCTGGATGATGGTCTTGATGACGAGCGTCTGCGCAAAGAATTTTCCCCATTTGGAACCATAACAAGCGCTAAGGTAAAAGCTTAAGCGCTTTATTTGTGATCTTGAAATAAACAATCAATAATTAGAAAAAATGCTAAACCGTTTTTTGTTTCCCTAGGTCATGATGGAGGGTGGACGGAGCAAAGGCTTTGGCTTTGTGTGCTTCTCTTCTCCAGAGGAGGCCACTAAAGCTGTAACGGAGATGAATGGGCGTATTGTGGCTACAAAGCCACTGTATGTGGCCCTTGCCCAGCGGAAAGAGGAGCGTCAGGCCCATCTAACCAACCAGTACATGCAAAGGATGGCCACTGTCCGAGCTGTACCCAACCCTGTCCTTAACCCATACCAGCCTGCTCCACCCTCAGGATATTTCATGGCGGCTATCCCACAGGTGAGTCAACTACACCTTATTTAGTACTTTTGCATGACATAAAATGTAATGTTTTAAAAACATGTTAACCTTGCTGCTCATAATCACTTTGTTTTGGTAAACTGTACCAGTGTACTGTGTTTTTTGGAGTAGCAGTAACTAATGATAGGTCTTCATTCTTCTCAGGCTCAGAACCGTGCTGCGTACTACTCTGCCAACCAGCTGGCCCAGCTGCGCCCCAGCCCCCGTTGGGCCACTCAAGGAGTGCGTCCTCAGCGTAAGTGATTACATGTAGATTGTATGTATGCAGCCTTTACTGAAAAAGAGCTAAATTCTAATGGCTGATGGCTCCCCCCCCCTTTTTTCTTTTTTTAGACTTCCAGAACATGCCGAATGCTATGCGCCCATCAGCACCCAGGCCTCAGGCCTTAAATACCATCCGTGCAACCGCCACCACCAACACCCAGGTCCCACGCATGATGGCTTCTCAGCGTATGCGTGAGTATTTCATCTTTGACTTGACAGGAATTTGGATGCATTTAGTCTCCTTCTCATGAGCCATTGACGAATTGATGCAGTTTTGATCAGGCTCCTCTTTTTGCTGTTTGCAGCCACACAGGCGCTCAACCAGCGCCCTGCCAATGCTTCAGCCGCCGCAGCTCCAGTGCGTGCCATGCCCCAGTACAAATATGCTGCTGGTGTGCGCAACCCTCAGCAGCACATGGCCTCCCAGCCACAGGTCACCATGCAGCAGGTAAGCAAGTATTCGTGACTATATGGGACATTGTAATTCAGGGTTTGCTTCAAGTTGTAAAAGTGTGGTTGTGCAGTGATTAACTTCTGCCCCTTTCCTTCAGCCGGCAGTCCATGTCCAAGGACAGGAGCCTCTAACTGCCTCCATGCTGGCTGCGGCCCCACCTCAGGAACAGAAGCAGATGCTGGGTAAGTCATCCTCTCAGATTTATAAGAAAACAAATATAAATGCTCATGACACGTTATACTTAGGCTCAGTATTTAATTGTGGACTACTTCCTTCCCTTTAGGTGAGCGTCTGTTCCCTCTGATCCAGAACATGCATCCCAGCCTGGCTGGCAAGATCACCGGTATGCTGCTGGAGATTGACAACTCAGAGCTGCTTCACATGCTTGAGTCACCTGAGTCATTGCGCTCAAAGGTTATTATGAAATATGTTTCTCTAAATGTGGAGGATTACATTGCTGAAGATGGCCTATGCACCTCATAATTGATGTTTAATTAAAATTGCAACACGTACATTGGTTTCATGAATGTAATGCTTTTGTAGGTGGATGAGGCTGTTGCTGTGCTCCAGGCCCACCAGGCCAAGGAGGCTGCTCAGAAGTCCTCCACCCCTGCTGGTGTTCCCAGCGTCTAAGGTGTGTGTTCTCAGGAGAGACATATTTTGGTTAATTCATAAATTGTTTGTGTACAAATGATACTGAAGAGAAGAAGCAATATGTACTTGAGCCCTGTGTATTTTCTCTCTTGCAGATCGAGCATTTTGAAACCTGCTTCACCGATGGAAAAAGAAAAAAAAACTTAAACATTGAAAAACCTAAAACTCTGAAAACATCGCAAAATGATAAATTATTTCTTAAAAAAAAGAAAGAAAACGATTGACTCTGCCAGGTCTAGGGATGGTTTGACTAGACCTTGATCATAAACAAAAATTTGTTGACAAAAAAAATAGCAAAATAGAGAAAATTGAGATGATTAAATTTGAATGCATTCCTCTGTTTTATGTCATTTTACTGTGTCGGTGCTCAGATTATCCACCCACTTTAGGAAGGTGGCAGCTGAGCATTTTGAAAGGTGATTTGTATCGTAAACTACTGGCTGTAATAAACTGTCAATAAATAATTTGGACTCTCTGTTTAGTGACTTACTGCAGTTGTCAACAGTGACGGGTCATACACAATTATTTGCTGTCAAGAGTTGATTTAATGTATTGGTTCTATTTTTAAAGCAGTGGCAGCTTTTCTCCACCAGGTGTCGCTGTCAGTCACCAGATTTCAGATGACACACTTTTCCGTGAACTATGTCCGTCATACATTTGATCTCATGCTTGTTTTAACTACAAATGGCCTGCTGAACTACATGCAGAAAAATGAGCTACACTATGAAATTCATTTCCTGTTTAAAAGGACAAACAATGTGCTGAATTCATAGTATCCAGACTGATTGGATCTTGCTTTGCTCCATAGAAACCTTTTCCAGGATTAAAAATATTTCACTTTTAAGATTCTGATAATGGTGATTTGAGGAAGGCCAAATTAACATAAAGGTTGAGAGAAGGGCAGACTTGAGGCTTCTCAGCTCTCCATTCTTGAGTAGGGTTTGAATTTAAAGCAATTTTTTTTTTTTGTAATGTGTGGAAGTTAAATGCTGTATATTTTACATTGCCCTTGAAAGGTCAACTTAATACAACATCAGCAAATGGAAAAACGCTGTAAAAACACAAAACAGAAGTGTGTTTGGGGAGACATCAATGTGACTGAACCAAAACGGGAAGCATTGCACTGAGACACTGAAGCAGAGAATTCTCTTGTGAAAGAGGAAAACGTGCAAAGTAGTGTGTGCTGTAATCACATGATTCATATTATACTATAGTACATGTTTGATATTGGCTGTTCACCTTTTTATCACTTTTACAACACTCTTACGGCATTTTTGTATTTTTATCCAACCTTTGTAGTGGTTTGTGTCCTTTTGGAGCAATTTTTCTATTTGGTGGCGCTTCCTTTGAATGCAGTGCATTTGACCTTTCAGGGTCACAGTAGGTATTCTAATGAAGAAGAGTGCTCAACCCCTGAGCGGGTATGTGTGCTGTTGTCATCTGTTTATTGTATCCCGTCTTGGAAGTTTCTACAGTTCCTCTTACCTCACAGTCTCTGTATATGTTCCTACCCTTAAAATAGTGAACTGTCATAATTATTGATAGCGGTATATAAGCTCTTTCTTCCCATCTTCTGTTTTACCGATTGACCCATTCTAACCACAGCGGGGGTGATTTGTATCATTTTGTTTTTATGAAGATTAATACAGAATACAGTTTCTGTTTCTATGAACATTACAAAACATTTGATCAAGCCAATGTTCCATTTTTGTGCACTTTCGGATATAGACGTGGTTCAAATGCTTGTTTTTCCTAAAATTTGGGAACAGAGTGCTGTAATCTTACCTCATCACACATTCCTTTTCATCAAGAATCTTTGTTTCTATCAGGACCATACTGATTACCGCCTGATTGCGCTTCTAAATTATTTGAATATATAACCCCAGCTTCTGGCTTTATAGATGCTCCAGCTTCTTTCAGTAGCTCCACTCACACTTGCCTGATTCAGCCCTTGCTTTAAGCTGTGGGACATATTTCAAAACCCAATCCAGTACATGGGTGACCCAAAACAATGTTCCACTGGGATTTCATAGGATTATCCAGCTTTGCTGCTTATGTTGTGTGTTCATATCAGTTTATGGTTCACAGAGGAAGGATTTTCATTAAATAGCTTTCATCCAGCCTGACAGATACACGTAAATCGCCACTGGTGCTAATGTGCCTTGGGGTATATGGATGAAGTTCTTGTGCCTGATTGGCAAGTCCTGTGTAGGCAGCTATACAATGTACAACATGAACAGGGACTTTGTGCTCACACTGACCTGTTTCTGTTGATTTAAAAGCCTTCAGATTACCCTAGATTCCAGCTGCCACATGATTTTCAGTCTTATTCAGACTTTTTGGCAAGCTGCCCCATTAATTAGGCTTGTCTATAAGGAATCCTAGCTTCAGATATACACAACCTTTTTGTTTGTTTTTTTGTTTTTGTTTTGTTTCAATATGATGAAAATTCATTTCATAATCAGGAATGTAAAATTTTTATCCACTCACCTGCCACTTCCTCTTGTGTAATCCTCTCTTGCATGGATTATGTTTGTCTGTTTATGGCTGACATGCCTGCAAGATCTTTCATGTGCAGTGGGGAACTAAAAACAAACATGGTTTTAAATGCACACATACATATATGTATTTATTCATTCTTAGTTCTAATAATAATAATAATAATTTGATAGTAGTAGTAGCCAGTTTCCATGTTAAACATTATTACAAACCAAAGTGAGGTGCTGAAAGTAAGCCATGGTTATAGAAAACATTTAGTCATATGCAGTGATATTCAGTTGTCCAATAACCATATAAAAGATTTTTTTTAAGTTATTGTTCTGGTCCTGTGGACCCGCTTTCCTCAAAATCTCGCGATATGATTTGAATTTCCGAGCCAGAACGAGAACTGTGAACAACAGAGCGAGCTCTGTAGGAGCTGTTGTCGTTCGGAACGGATAGGTGGGACCGAAGACAGAGGAAAAATAAGTTGGCAAGTAACTGACGGCACTGCAGTGAGACCAGGGATTCAAGAACTGAAACGTTTTCTGAAAAAGAGAGCATTTCTTCTTTCCTGCTGTCTCCGGAACAAGTGTCACTAGCAACAGACGGTACGTTCTCATCGTTTCTAGCTAACCTGGCTAACTGGTAGCAAATTGCTACCGCTCGCTGTGTTTGGTACTTAGTTAGCTGACTTAATTTCTGGTGACCGTCAGCTAGACAAGCTATGGAAAATTTCTCATGGCCCTTAGCTTTGTTTTCTTAACATCACGTGACCTGCTTTACGTTCGGATACGTGTAAGACATGGTGATAATTGTAAGAATAACGTAAACTGTCCTTAAACACAGTGCATAATGCAGCTAACCGAGCTGTGAATATGATGTCATTGAGAAGTTTAGTATGTTACACCGACTCGTGGTATAATCACTAGGTTTTTTGATTTTTATTTATTTTTTAAATCAAAATAGCTTCCAATAACTATACGATTGCAATACTTTCCGTTTTAGCCCATTAAAGGCGATGGACTTCCTTTAACCGACGTCAAGTACGAAGATAAAAATCGTGGTTTCAGAGTTTTCTCAGGTTCTGCCCGTCACACAGTTTACTAAAATGTAAACCAAAGATCTGTGTCAAAGATAACATTTTTTTAGGCGCTTAATGGTTCTCACCGGTAGTAGAAGGCTTTAGATTTTGTATTGCCTTTAGTATTCGAGTCTTATCACTTGATCGTTTCAGAACTTTCTTCGTTTTTAGTAACTCCAGGTAAACATGAATACCATCTCTCATCTTTTGAAATGCACATGAACGACAATCAGCTCTGAGGCACTGACAGCTAAACATACTACTTTAGGAGGCTGTGAATTAGTAAGCGATTGGAGAAGAATACCTATGTCGTTAGGTAAATCTTGGTAGCATCAAAATAAATCTTATAAATTGGTATGTTGGGCTCTCACTTGTAAAAATGAAATTAAAACATTTTTGGCATATTTGCTTTCCCTAGTGCTAAGCCTCTCTTAATTTGCTTTTCCAATTTATTTAATAAGCCACTGCCAGATATGTTGTTGTAGTAAATATATGTACTAGAATTAATGTCCTACTTCCCCTAACCTTGATCTGTTTTAAGAGTTAACATAACATCCTTTGCTTAATACATTGGGCTTGCTCAGTCACTGCTGTTTTGGGCTGGTGACACAATATACCAAATTATGAGGGCTTATTGAGAGAAACACCTTGGAGCCATTCAAAATATGTTTCACTCCACAGCATTATTTTCTTATGTATTTTTACACCTGTGTATGCTTTGAAATATATCCATGTATTTGGAGTAGCTTCACTGATTTATTACAAAATGAAAACAAAGGTACTTTTTTGTTCTCTCCTCTATTCTTCATTTAATCAATTCAGCTCTGTGTGCGAGAGGAAAAAACAACTAAAACGGTAATTAAAAAACTTGTTACGTTACTGTGTAAATTTAAGTGTAACAAAAACTTTCTGCCAATTGGTTAAATTGTCTAAACCTAAAGATGGAAAGATGTTAAAACAAGAATTCTCAAAGTCAAGCTGAAAAATCTGCAACTTGAAGTTGATGACAGTTGTTCAGATGCTAGGAGCTCACCCACTCATAGCATTACAGCTGTCACCACAAAGCAGACAAACGATGGGGGAAACACAGTAGTCAAATCAGAAGAATTCGAGATAAAGTTGAACACGTACACCTTGATAGTTGGATAATATCTCCAAATTAAAAAAAAAAAAAAAATTGTAACAGATATTTCAAACTGTTCCAAAAAAAAAAAAGTACATCTTCAAATTTCACAAGTACTTCTTGTTCTAGTAGAGCTCTGATCACGTTATTGATAGTAAAAGTTGCTCTGTTGAGAGGTGAATCTTTTTTGTTTTATGACAGCGTCACTGCTTACTGTCACCTGCTGTTCGGATCATATTGGTGGCATACCTGCCAGATAAATGACTCCAAAGATAATTTAACTGTGAAAAGTAGGGCTTGTATCAAGAACTAGGTCCTTTAAATCGGATGCTCCTCTCGGTGGTTATTCTAATGTAATCCTTTGTTTTTTCTCCCCCAAACATTTCCGGGCTATTTGACCTTGTGGTTCTGGTTTGTGTGTGCTGTGTTAATGCAAAACGTGGGCTAAATGATTATCCATCTTATGTGGGATGCTTCTTTGATATCATTTGCAGAGAGCAAGCATCTTGTTTTTCATCATTGATTTATGCTTGTTTACTCCTTAGATACATTTTATGTTATATTTCATATATAAATATATATTTATATTTCTGCCTCTTTCTTCTACATTTTGTGTTACACCAACTTCTAATCAGACATTTGAGCGGTGCATTTAGAGAAACACAAATTATTTGTTTATATATATAAAAGGAAAATGTGATAGAATTTTATAATATACATAGAAAATTATTGTCTTTGTTTTGTTGCTCATTGGTAAAGCTTTCTATCGCAAAGTCCTCCAGATGAGATAATTTTGAGGTTAATGCCTTATTGTGTTTAATGGACACTAGAGTCTGCTCCCTGGAGTCACCAGTGTTAGAGGCCACCATGAACTTGGTAGCATGTTGTCTAGACCTGTGTGTTCTTCCAAAGAAAGGTCATTAGACCAGCATGATTATCTGGACTGTATTTTCTGTGTGTGCTGTAAAACTATTGCCACAATTGTCCCAGAATTCATAGCGCGGCCCTGCTCAGTTTTCAACAATAACTGTGGCTAGTTAGTTTTAATATTACTCTTATTATTCTTTCTGGGTCACAAAATAAACGTTTAACATATTTTCAGGCGAGAATGTAGCTGTGTAAACCTCAAATATCTGCTCAGTTTATCAAGACCCCACATATTTTCAAAAGCGCTCTTACGTTTTTGGAGACGTCTGTTAGGGTCAAGGTTCAGTATAGCCGGTGAGAACACTGAACTCCCGGCAAAACGTTTTCAAACACACCGCCGTCTTTCGCTACTCAGGTTAAACATGATATATAAGTCACTTAGATAACTTAAAAATTTTATTGTTTGGCTTTTTTTAGTATTTTATTTGTTACTGAATAAATCGGTTTGGCTGAGATTAAAATATATTAATATAACAATATTAAAATTTTTAGATAGCAAGGAGCAGAGTTGAGTTTATTAAACTTCACCGAAACAATCTGCAGATTTCATTAAAATTTAATAAACTATCATCTTATCTTTATTTTTAGTTAGCACATACCTTAAACACTCAAAGCTGTAAGCTAATGATAAGAGTTATATAAGAGCAGATGCATGCTGGTGCAATAAGCTGTACGTCTTACATCCAATGGATGCATGATCTGATTAGTCGACTAATCGCAAAAATAATCGGTGACTAGTCGACTATCAAAATAATCGTTTGTGACAGCCCTACACTGGGGTATGCACAGTGAATTTCTCACCATGCTGTCTTGGGGTGTCCGAGTGCCAGTGCGCCCT
>VURO01010182.1:24643-40417 GCA_015108175.1 Pelvicachromis taeniatus
GAATAGCGTGCTCCCAGACCTACAGCCAAGAAAGCAGCCAGGAAAGCTGTGTGCACACCACTCCAGTGTCCTGTTATATTTTAGATAGCAAGGAGCAGAGTTGAGTTTATTAAACTTCACCGAAACAATCTGCAGATTTCATTAAAATTTAATAAACTATCATCTTATCTTTATTTTTAGTTAGCACATACCTTAAACACTCAAAGCTGTAAGCTAATGATACTTATATAAGAGCAGATGCATGCTGGTGCAATAAGCTGTACGTTTTACATCATGATCTGATTAGTCGACCAATCGCAAAAATAATCGGATGACTAGTCGACTATCAAAATAATCGTTTGTGGCAGCCCTAATTGAATGGCAAGCGGTACTAGAATACAAACCTGGTTTCTTCACATCTGTTTTTTTCTCTTCATCTTCTTCATCATCATCCCAGTTGTCCTGTGAACACACACACAAAACATAATGTGTAATTGTTACCCTTTTATTAATGTGTATGTTAGAAAATATAGCCAAATATATACAATGTAGCCAAAAAAACAACACACATTTACATGGCTTCCCAGAGCCATGCTAAAGCCTTGAAAAGTCTTCTTTTTTTCCTGAGCAACACCTTAACACCTACAGAAATAGACAACTTTAAAAATGTAAGTTATTTCAAAGGCTGCAATCAGACAAAATGTTTACTTTAAAATAACAAAAATCCAAACTTTTTAAAACATAAAATCAGTTATCTATATGCAACAGCTGCCGCCTCACTTTCTGAAGATAAATGATTCTAGTCCTGCCTTTACATTTCATTTACATACTGGTGTAATCAGATATATGCTGGATCAATCAACGTTACTGATCCAACAAGGGTAATTACTGTGTTACAATAGCAGGGTAAAGAATAAAAATAGTACAGTCCATATTAAAAAACTTAAAGTACCACATGCACACAGTGAGTGCTTGATAGTGTGTGATACTGCACAACTTGTATATATTAAACAGTGATTAAGAATCAAAAAATAAAACAATGAGATTAAAGTTAAAGATTCTGTCATTTGTGACAACATATGAGTTATGACATCAGTGCTTATTTATCAAACTATAGATGATGACTCTTCAGACATCACTCGGGTTGTGATACTGTAGATTGCCGTCTTATAATAAGATCCACCTAAAGTGTCACTACAAATAAGTGTAATCCAATCCAAGAAGATACTCCGTTCTAACTGAAATATCCAATGGTTTAAACTGTGAATTACAACACAATAAACATTTGGCAACCAGCATGTTGCATTTCCAGCAGGCTATCAACAACGACAACAGCAGGATGAAAGTCCCCTGGGAATAAATTTAATTATCTTGAGTAACAATTAACTTTGTGCTATTGTCCGATTTCCACAAAAATCTTAACCCGTCTTCTTAAACAAAGACTATTTTGTACTACAGAGGACATAAAACCATCAGGCTCTTCAGTCTGGACGCCATATGCGACAGAAAACGGGAGAACTGAAGAGGCCTCTGCCAGCACTTTCCACAGGATCAATTATCTGAGGCTTCTGGACAGAGACCGTGCCAGCTTTTACGTAGCAGCCACCTGTATTACGGTATCAGCTGAACAGCGGCTTCCTACAGCCTGCTGTAAAGTCGGAAAGTTCCAGGCCTAGTTCTTGGCTGAGTTGAGTCATCAACCTAGTGGATGATTTCATCTGAATGAGGCTAAAGTTGGTTAGCAAGCTAACGCCGCCTCGTACTCAACGTGACTCAAGCTGTGGGTTTGCCAGAGTAGACATAATTATGCTAATCTCCAATAATCGTTTAATGTAACTAAACCTGTGCAACGATGGGATGGCCCTGTATATTAGCCACACATGACCAAATAACTTAATACCGAGGTTACCCAACATTAAAGCTCATTTACAGACGCAACATTACACGAGAGCTAGCAGACTAGCTAGCTCAAGTGGCCCGTCCGGTGAGAGATTAGCTTCAAGAACCGCTATCAAAATTCATGACGCCAATAAAGTAGAAAACACTACTAGCTTCCAGAAATTTGATTAAACCCACAAGTATGAACTGACACGCTATTATTCAGTGTGTTAACAGTACGTTTGGATGACTGAAACGCGAATACCAGCACAGCGTTAGCTGAGCTGGAGTTTCCAGAGGCTGCCTGTTAGAGCCACATGAGTTAGCATAAAGCTAACAGGGGTTCGGATTGACAGGCGGCGAGAAACCGGGACGAAGCGTGGCATTACATCCTAACGCTTACTCGGTCAGCTAATGGCTCGTAAACAACCAGTGGCCGATTTTAAAAAGCGGCTCAGACTGTACCGAGTGTTCGTCACGATATTTTACCTTAACATCTTCATCTTCGTCCTCGCCTTCCCATTTGTCCAGCGCTGCCGCCTTTTTAATCGGTTCCTCCGGCTCGAAGTTGTCAGCGTCTGTAAAAACAACAACATGAAAGTCGTTAGGTCAGTCCACATCTAACACCTGAAATTAACAATGGGAGGTGTATTAGGCCCTTAAACAGCCAGTGCGACATGTAAATGTTGTACAGATAACCATCCTTCCCTACTTAGTTTCTCACCCCAGTCCGCCATGTTGGCTGTGTTGCTTGTGTTTGACAGGCTCTCTGTACAGTCAGTGCTGCAGCCCGTTGGCCACGTTCAGAAACAGCTCCCACCTTCTGGGCGGCACTCCGGCCTTATCTAATGTCCACGGAGCACTTTTAGCACCACGACCCCAATATAACTAATCTGATCATGCTTTTACTCATTTCAGTTGTAAACATGAGACGCCACAAGCTAGCTGAAGCCAAGTTCCACACATTTTTACGTCGACCATTGATAAATTTGTAAGTACATTTTACATCATTTTTACATAAAGAGTAAAAACCTATTCTTACTCTCGTTTGAATACATTTAAATGCACTGCATATTGTTTTAACTGAAGAAAAATTAATTAATTAATAGCCTTAATTTTAACTGAATCTCACAAGGGGGTATAATAATGTATAAAGTCCAGTACCTCAGATGAATGCCTATAAACGGTGATCAATTATTCCTCAGTGATACTTTAAAATAAATCACATTTTTTAAGGCACGAGATAGAGCTGGAAAGGATGTGCAGCAGGGTAGGGTGATTGAGGATAGATATGGAAATGTAGTAATGAGTAAAGTTTACTGAGAAAGTGGAAAGACTACTTTGAGGAGCTCATAAATAAAGAAAATGAGAGAAAGTTGAGGATTGATGGAGGACAGTGAATGAGGAAGTGCGGAGGATTAGTAAAGAGGAAGCAAGGAAAGCTATAAATAGGATGAAGCAATTGGTCCAGCAGTTGGTAGAAAACTGGGGTAACTACAGAGGGATAAAGATATGGGAAAGAGGTTTTGTGAGACAGTGCTGGTTTGTGTGTTTATAAGTGACAGATAGGTTCAAGGTAATGGTGAGATTACATCAGGAATCAGCTCTGATTAGGAGTAAACGTTTACAAGATGGTATTGAGATCTGCTATGATGTATGGTTTGGAGACAATGTAATGGAGGCAAATCAACCGCTGTGGCGACCCCTAAAAGAAGCATCCGAAAGAAGAAAAGGAATTCTTTATACGAACCTCACAATGAAACAGAGTTATTATTTACTTGCACACAGTGATATCTATCATCGTGGTAACTAACCAGGAATGTTCCATCCGTTTGATACCATTATCTCCAGCTTTTTCTTTAGTAATCTGACATCTATAGTGTCACATGCTTTTTTTAAATCAATGTATTTATCAACAACACGGCTAATAAAACAGAGGAAAAATATGAGTTTGATAACTAGAGGCTTCAATTTAACTTTACTGCATTAAAAAAAAAAACATTTCCTGACAATATAAAAATTGCCTTCATTTTAAGGTTAGCCTGAAGTGTGATGGTGTGATGATAACGTGGAATGGCAAACAGAGCTAGGGGGTAAAACTACAACAATAACAAGCAATAAAAAGAGTCAATCGGAGGTAGATTGGTTCAGTTTATTGATCATTTAGATCCATGTTAATTACACCACAAAGTGTGCACAACAGTACAAAACTCACAGCAACGACAGACCAAAGTTGATCAATGCTAATACAATCAGGCCCTACTATGCATTGTTCTGTAGTCAAGATAACTTAAGATAGACAGATATATAGAAAGTGTTATCGCTGTTACTCACATAAAAATAAATAACTTTGTACATTTGCAATAGATTTCTCTCATAATAACTGCACAACAACGATATTCTAACCTTTATCGTTTTTAAGTGTTATTTCTAGGTATGGCATCCCTGAGAAAGATATATTGGGACAGTAAAGTGTTTATATAGGTTTGTACAAAAATAAATAAATAGTCTAGGTTCTGTGGATATTAGATAGACTTGCTGATTAAAATAAACAGCTTTCACTCTCTCAAACTGTTAACTTTGTTCTTTCAATGCTAAATGTTGATGTAATCGTGTCACTAAAAAGAGCACGGAAACCTTTAAATGCTGTTTATTTAAAAGAAATAGAGCATTGCAAGACAAACAATGATCATGTGGATGAGGGGGTTTCCTGATTCAGCTGGGGTGAACGGGGTCATGTGTCAGGGCAGAGCAGCACGGTCAGCACCATCAGCAGTCCCGAGAAGAGACACAGGGGGCTGTGGCTCAACGCCAACCCCAGGGACTTCCCTACAGGAATTCAGGGAGAGCATTACAAATGTACAGCTATGCAAAAATATAGTTCAGGCGAATTATCTGTCTTTGAATATCATTAACAACAACAAACAAATACTGTGATAAATGACAATCATATTACATAGGCACTCTCTTCACACCTAGAGTATCAGTGCATAGCATATCCAGCAAGGGATAATGTTCATAACCTGTGTTAGAAAAGAAATCACATTGGAAACCTCTAGAAGTACAATGAGAACAAAGTGCTGAAACCAGCAGCAGCTATCATCAGCTGTGATTTTGGGAGTCATCAGAATAATTTTATATCATAAAAAAAATCTTACTACTGACAGTAGCAGGATCTGAAGCTGTAAAAAATGTAAACAACAATGCAGATGATGGTGTGACACCTGCAGGATGATCTCCGGCGAGAAAAGGAAATTACAGTCATAATATACACTCACAGGTCACTTTATTAGGTATAGATTGCTAGTACTGGTTTGGTAGCCTTTTGCCTTTAGAACTGCCTTAATTCTTAATTCCTCACAGATTTTGGTCTATATTGACATGATAGCATCACACAGTTTCTTAAGCATGACAATGAGCTCACTGTACTCAAATGGTCTCCACAGACACCAGATCTCAATCCAATGGAGCACTTTTGGGATGTGTTGGAACAGGAGATTCACATCATGATTGTGCAGCCTACAAATCTGGAGCAACTGTGCGATGCTCTCATGTCAATATGGAGCAACATCTCTGAGGAATTAAGAAATAAGGCAGTTCTGAAGGCAAAAGTGGATCCAACCTTATATTAGCAAGATGTACCTAATAAAGTGTACATTTCATTCATTCATGTAGTGCTGCAGCATAAATATTATCAAGGAACTAGGATTTGGTTAGAGTTTTGATAAGGGTTATTATATTTTCATCAGATAAAGTGATTAATGCACAAAGAAGACAAATCAGGTATAATGGTTATCAGTGGACAACAGTGACTCAGGTTTTACCTCTGAAGTCTACAGGCTTATCATCCCAGGGTGTCAGCACCATAGCTAGAGCCGTTTTCTGGAGGTCTGACAGAACAGAGCGCTGGTTGTTGGTTACTGCAGCAGCCTGCTCGTAGGAGAACATGGCGATCTTTTCCTGGGAGAATACCACCTTTTGAAAATGACAAGACACACCAGGTTAGGGTTTTGGGGGGTGGGGTCTTTAGTCAAGATGGATGCAAAAACAGCAATACATTTCTTTATTGTAAGAAACAAATGTTTACTAAAAATTCTGTACTTCCTACACATATCTAAATGTAGCTTAGCTCACCTTGATCTTACAATAATTGGCCCTGACTAGTGAAACTAATCTTTCTGTCAATTAAAAGAAGTTTAACTACACGTTTAATCTCAGTGAAAACTTAATATACAGTTTTTTGGGTTTTTTTTTTTGTTATTCTCTTGTTTGATTGTTTATCTATTACTTTGTTACTGTGGTGTAGTATGGGTTGCTATGGAAGAGGCTGTCATCAACAGGAAAAGCTTTAAAAGTTATTCAAACACATTTAAAAGTCCAAAATAGTAGGTCCTCCTTCACATTTTCTAAAGGCATCCAGTTGGCCGGATTGGAGTCTTTGCTGGTTCAATTCTTGCCCCTGGGTCTTATGTTGAACACCCATGATGTGGTTGCTTTAATTAAATCTTGACTCACAGCAAACTTTTCTTGTGGCATCACTGAGATAGCCAAAGGTGCGATTCCCTCAATTTGCTCTTTCACCAGTGCTGACATGGCCATGTCTGGGATACCCGCTGAAAAACAAGCAAAATGTTCCAGTGAAACAATGTCGAAATGCTTTTACAGCAAAGCATAGAGGAAAACAAAATGTCCACACATTAAGCCAGATGTGGGACTACAGACCGTGTAACTGTAATTCATGTTACACTACCTGCCAGGACTCCGATCTCAATGAACACATTGGTCCCCCAGGAACTCATGAGTCCAAAAGCGAGGGTGTGGGTTAGCAGTTCAACAAGAGCTTGCAGCTGCTCCTCTGAGCAGGGCAGTCTCAGCCGACCCAGCCTGAGAACCGCCTTACTACATCCACCAGAGGGAGACAGAGTACAGTACAAAGTCAATTTAAGCGCCAATCTGGGCTTGAAAAGAAGCATTTCGTTTAAGCATTTTCAGATATTGTGCACACCTGAACTCTACAGCATTGAAAGACCTCATCTCTGTGGCTTTAGCTCCACACACAATGTATCCCATTGCCACCAGAGTGCTGGAGTTAAGCCGGCTCGGATTCTGCTTGGTGGAGTTTATCACGTTGGAAAACAGTGTGGCCAGCTAGAACGACAACACAAGTTATGAACCAGTCTAATTCAGCAGTCATCGAAACAAGTTATACTGTATACAGCTTAGAAGCTTTTTAAATATTATGGTCATTTTAAAAGAAGAAGTGTTTTGAGTTATACTGAAAAATGTACAATAAATGAGAAAATAATAAACTACACATTTCCCCACAGCTGGTGTTATTCTTATCAGATGAAATAAAAACTGCCCAAAAGACAAAGCAAATTTTGATCTACAATGTAAATATTTGAACTGCACTGGCTAAAGTACTTACCTGTCTGCTGTTCCAGTCACTGACTGCACCCAGAGCAGCGATGCTTCTCTGCTCAGTCAGTCGAATGGCATTCAGCTCGTCTAGTGATAGCTGTGCTGCTATTGCACCAAGCTGAGAGATCACATCCTGGGAGAAGGATGAGACTGGGCCATATATCTTTATACATGCATGTTAATACAGAGAGGCCCAGAGCAAAGACAGCAGAAACACAGTATTAAGACCTGAAAACTGGAGGAAAAACCGCTTTGCCCATCATCAAATGAAACATGCGTAAGAGGTTTTTGTTGAATTTATTCAGACTAAAAATCAGTCTGACCTGTTTGACTCTCCTGAGCACTTCAGTGCGTTGGTAGGGTGCAAGGAACAGGTCGTTACCCATCAGCTCCAGGCAGTTGGAGAAGGCAGATGAAGACATGCTAGTCAAACTGCTGGAGAGCCAAACAGAGGGGGCTGTTGTATGCAGAATCTCACAAGTAGGAACCACTGGAGGCACTGGCCAACAACACACACACAAACATATGATCAGGAGATTATCTATGAAAAGTCAGCAATGTAGTGGCTTAGATTTAAGTTGTCATGGTTTTTTGTTTTCTCAAAAGTATTAGCTAAAATGTTTCTGAACAATTTAATTCAAGAAGCTCATTTTCACTGTTAGAAGATCAGCAAATTCTGCTGCTGTAAAAGTCAATTTGCAAAGAAATTCATGTGCACAAATGTATATGTAAATGTACATTTGGTACAAGACTATAATGCAAACAATGTTTAGAAGTGTAACAATTCCCCAAAAACAATGCTTGGGTTAATAACAAAATTTAGGGGGGACACCACTGTTTCAGTTCATTGTCCAGTCTTAACTTTGAGGGGGTGAAACAATTTAAAACATTTTTTTTTTTAATCAAGCCTGGTCATGTGATTGAATTATAAACAAAAAAGAAACATTATCATTTTGATGTATTTCCAGTTCACTCACTGCCGTATTTCTACTTAATAAACCATGTTAATCCAACCATTAATCATTACTCTCTTTAAATTAGCAAAGCTATATTTACTACCCACTGCCTATTTTCGTTAGAGAGCCAGATTTGGTCCACAAGATGCCGTTTGCCTAACCACTAACTTCCCCCATATTACTGCATAACAGACTATATAGACTTTACATAGCACAATACTGCAGTTACAAACAAGGCAAACTTTGATATATTCTATGTTAATTATGTGAGAAGTGAAGTACTGAGAAATATTTTGGGGGTTAAATTAATTATTGTTAATTATTGCTTTTAGCCCACGAAAATTAGAAATGCAAGCTCGGTCAAAGAAGGATTTATAATACTGAAATGTACAAACTCTGGAAAATATGCTAATTTATAACATTCAATTCTTGGCTGGGGCTCCTTAAGCACAAATGAGTGCATCAGTGCAGTGTGGCATGGAAAGCAATCAGCTCATGTCACTGCTGCGTTGTTATTGAAGCTCAGGTTGCTTTGAAAGCAGCCTTCAGCTTGTGTGTATTTTTGGATCGGGTGTTTTTCCTCTTCCTCTTGACAATAATAGATTCTCTGTGGGGTTTAGGTCAGGCAAGCGAGCACAATAATAACAAAATTAGCAACGATTTGGTAGTAGTTTTGGCTCTGTGGGTAGGTGCTGAGTTCAGTTTGAAAAGGAAATCTGCATTTCCATTAAGCTTGTCAGCAGATGGAAGCATTAAGTGCCCTACAATCTTCAGGTAGACGTCTGCGATGACTTTGGACACAGCCGACCAACCATCACCAACACCGGCAGATTACAGAGTATCACACCCACTGGACTTTGTACACCTTAGATTCTGTGTCGCTTGCCTCTTCCTTCAGACTTCAGGACCTTGATTTCCAAATAATATGCGACATTTACTATCATCGATCCAGTTTTTCTTTCTTTAGCTTTAGTCATCTCCTTGTGAACCTCTCCCAAGTTCTTCAATAGACAATCCTCTCAAAACTGCAGTCTTCGCCTGCTTCACCTCTTTTCCCACCACAATCTGTCTTTCCTGTCAACATTAATACGTTTAGCTGCAGCACTTTCCAAGCAGCCAGCCTTTGTCAGCAACGATGGCGTACCCTCTCTGTGGAGGGTGCCAATGACCACCTTCTGGACAACTGTCAGATCAATAGTCTTCTCCATGACTGTGATTGTAAGTAATACACTAGACTGAGCAATGCATGATATTGATAATAATATTGATAATGATAATCTGCTTCTTCAAATTCAAAATGAACTTTTCCACAAATCTGAGACAGGGGATTTCTGACTCCCATCAGCTATAAGCCATAATTGACTTTTTTATTAAATTAAAGCCTTTAAATATTTCAATTTATGTGCACTGACTATAGAATATATTCAAGTTTACCTTGTTGAATTAAATTACAAAAAGAATGAATCACAATAATTACATTTTTAGTTGCATTAGTGAACAATCATTTTTGGTATGATTGCTGTACATTAAAATACATTTTACAGTTGACTTCTAATTGTTTGGCAACTTGACTGTTGATAATATAACACTTTTGCACATAATTAAAATAACTTGAATCTATTAAAGGTGCTCTTTCCAGATCTAAAAATGATTTGGAACTTTTTGGACAAATATTCTAACATAAGCTAACTGATCTAGTGCGCTTTCTGTAGACTTATATGCATTTCTTCCTCCCTTGAGCCCTTGTATGGGTCCTTGTCATGTCTGCTGACACTTCAAAGGCAGCACAGCATGCCACAATTACTGAAGAAATTCTTAATCCCACCAAATTTGATGAAAACCATACAAGGTTATTGTGAGAGATTTTTGAAACCAAAGTAAGGCTTACATGACTGAGAATTTAGTTTAAGGAAGCCCAGGAAAAATTGCAGAACAAACTGTTGCTTTTCAAAAACGTTCTTCCTCTCAGCGTCATCTAAACACAGCGTCCCCACGTCCCCACGTCCCCACCGATGGTGGCTCATGAACAGCTTCTCTATTCGCTCCACAGTCATCAATGCCTGCAGGCACACAGACACAGACAGCAACACACACATTTGAATGGGTTACAGGAAGACAGCAACCTCATCACCTGATCCTGA
Source organism: Pelvicachromis taeniatus (assembly GCA_015108175.1). Lineage (NCBI taxonomy): Eukaryota > Metazoa > Chordata > Actinopteri > Cichliformes > Cichlidae > Pelvicachromis > Pelvicachromis taeniatus. The sequence goes on from VURO01010182.1 coordinate 35,019, forward strand.
CACCTTCTGGAGATGCGACACCCGAGGGATTTCTTTACAGGCTCTGGCGTAACATGTCATTGGATCAAGTTCTGACGTAAAGCTCCACTATGGACTTCTGGACATTCAGTGAATGTGTTGCAATTTTCAAACAGTAATAATAATATGGGGAACTATTCAGGCTCTGTGTTCAAATATTAAGTATTAAATACTGAAAGAAGTACAGCAATAAACTCACCTGGGAAATCTCCTGCAGTTTGTCTTTAGGCAGGAAGAAGAGAAAGCGGTCCACCTGACTGAGTGTTATCTGGTCCCAGTTCTGCACTGGGCTATGGGGGAAGAGAAGAACATGGTATCATTGTTCCTTTTATCTCAGGTTGTGTGAAAAACCTCTATCAGAGGGAACTTCTGAAATATAATTTCAGATAAATTTCTTTTCTTCCTTTTCATTTTAAAACCTATTAAAACATCCTTACAAGGCCAACTTTTTAGAACTGCTGCGTTAGACTGCCTAATTCATGCCTCTGTGAACTCAATATTCTATGGATAAATTATATATGATGCAGTTGATGTAGCAAAACATAATAAATACAGTTGCAAGAAAAAGTGAACTACGATTTTTAAAAATTCAATCTTAAAATGGTCACATCTAACTTACACTTATGAATAAATAGCCTAGTTGGGTGATTCACACAGAACTCATGCATTCTTTCTTTTTCAAATGAATATATAATTTCAACAGTAACAGTGTAGCTTGGAAAAAATTATGCGAACCCTCTAAGCTAATGACGGCAGCAAAGGTTGACATGCTAAAAACCCCCAAAAACAAACCAACTGTAAACTGATGAAACTAAAGTTCGATTGTTTGTGAATATTAATATTATAATTTTTATCCAATTTAATACAATATTAATAATATAAATCTATATAAAAAGAGCACTGAAAATCAACATCATGATAAAAGATGAAGTGCAGTGAATCGGCTCGTCATCACTTAGCTAGAAATAAATGATCAAATTTATCAGTGTTTTGAAGTCATGCGGGCTTTCAGCTGAAGCTTAGCGTAGGCTGAAGGGTAAATGACCTTACAGGGAAAGATATTTTGTTTTCTTAAGCCTTGATCTTAACTGCTATAGATGCCGTAGAAATTTAATTACAAACCTTAAATTCAGTTTCGAGCAGTTGAGCTCAGTCGCCACACAAAATATTATAATTATTTTTGTGATTAATTGGATTGTATTTATTTTTATTTATATAGCGCCAAATGAAAACAGTCAATTCAGGGTGCTTTGTGTTGTAAGGTCAATTTTAAGGAAAATAACACAGAGAAAACTCTGACAATAAGATGACTCCATAAGAAGAGGGGTGACAGTGGGAAGGAAGAACTCCCTTTTAACGGGAAGAAACTTCCAGCAGAACCAGGCTCAGTAAAGGAGAAGCCATCTGCTGCGGCTGGTTGGGATTCATAGGAAACACGTGGATTAGCATGTGTTTCTAAACTTGTGACCTAATGAAGAGCTGCCCACAGAACTCCAAAGGGTTCTTACATATTGTTTCTTGTCATTATTTCTCATTTAATCTAAAGACCAATTAAACCTTTTTATTTATGTAACATGTTATAATTTCAAATCTTTATTTTAATTTTATTTATTTATTTGTTCACAGCTCACACAGATGCTCTGTCTTGCTGCTTTGTTGAGAATCACTTGCTGAATAAATGTTGAATAACGCTGTATCTCCTTTCAGCAGACAGTTGGGTTTGTGGTAATGTTACCCAAAGGCAGCAGGCTCTTGGAGAATACGAGCCACGATTTCCATCTTGGTGCTGCTGTAGCAGAGCCCATGGAGGAAATCCAGATTTTGAATGAAGAACCTGCGGTCCACCTGAATGAAAACCTCATCTACCACAAACGGTGCCATGATCCCAAGTGAACGGAATTCCTCTTCTGTAAACACGCCCGTGTACATGTCCTGCAAGTAAAGTGCAAAAAATATAAAAATAAGATATTTCAAGAGACATGGGAAACAAGAAAACCGTAACAACTATAAGCTGGCAGAGAAAAACTATTTATTAATGCTTTACAGTAAAATAACAAATGACAAAGTTCACAGGTTAGAGTCAATTGTCAATCATATATATTCTGCCTCTGTAATATTCTTGATATTTATAATTGAGAGATTTGTCTATATTGGTGCTATTTCTTAAATTTGTAAAATCAAATAAGATTAAATAGTTTAGTCAGTTACTGTTACTGTCTTGGATTTTGATTTTTGATTAGCTCAATTCTAACATTTTATCTATGCTCATGGTAAAAAGAAAGTACACCTGCTGCCAGTCATTCTAAGGTTTTACTCATTAGTTCATAGTAAAAAATTAACTAGCTTTTAACCATGTCTTACAACCTGAGATTACACAACACATGACATATTACACCACGTCATTATTTATTTAACAAAAACTCAGAAGCAGTGTATACTCTTTAATAAAAATCTTTTGACTCGCATACATTCAAAATTCAACATGCTAGTGGATTTAATAACAGGTAAACCTTTTATGGCAGACGTAACTGCAAACAAACATTTCTGATACCTGCAGATCAGACTTTAAAAAGTGTCATCCACTCTCTAGTGTGGACTCCAAACTAATCTGATCGAACCTGATCAAACTTGATCTCACAGACGTCCACACTGAAATGAAGACACATTCATGCACCTTTTTTTGATGTGGTGCACTGGATTTTTTATCTTAGCAAGGCGCTCATTTCTGCGGTGAATATGCAGTTCTTATGTTCCTAAATTATGAATATTTAAACTTCCACCTTACTTTTCTGCTGTTTGTAAATTGACAGTTGCTGGTTTTAAAGGTTTTTTTGTTCATAACTATAACTTGGAAGAGCTTAGATTATATTTTAAGACAAACATAAGAATAAATCCAGATAACTGCTATCATTTTATCTTCTTCTGGTAGCTTCTCTTCCATTGAACTTCAGAAAAGGAACATTGGGAAATCAGGCTCTACTTACCAACCTCTGCACCATTTTGTCCACCAGCAGCAGTTGCTTTGTTCGGGACAGCAGGAGAAAGTGATGCGGTCCTGCTATAATCATCTTCCTGAGACTGTTCATCATATCTGTGGAAAACCTTTTTATGGCACTCAACCTGCAAGACACGAACACACAAGACCAAAACAATCCAGATGTTTTTTAAGGCATAGTTAACACTTCTTTATATGACTGACTTTGGTTTCAGGGCAAAGAGTACACAAGGGTTTGTCTCCTTCATTGCACATATACTCATTTTTCACTGAAGGCATGCAATTCTTCTGGAGATGACAGTTTCTCGGCAGTAACTATAATGCCTTTTTACTTACGGCATCGAAAGTGCAATTTCAACTCCAAGATCTTCAAGCAGTTCAAAGAAGAACTCAAACTGATAGAGTACCTCGATTATACAGCTTTTCTGTCCAAAACAACAGACACATAATAGAAGTCGTACATTAATGATCCTTGAATTAATGTAGATATCTTAAATGCCAGGAATTAATAGAAGTCTAATTACGAGTGAGGTGTGAAGAAGACCAGGCTGCTGCCTGAGCAAGGCCAGGATGCTTCTCACTGAAGAAGATGACGGATTTGCCCGAAAACGATCTCTTAAGACAGCACAGCTCACACCCTGCCCCAGCGTTCCTAGACTCCTGGAGTCAATACATGCGCAATAGTTAGTTTATAAAGCTGCAAAATGGATGGAAAATAAGAGCATCAACCATCAACGAGCTTCAAATATTCTGAAAAACAGACAAGAAAAAACACCTTCTGATTATATATTCATCTGTCACTCAGATTAGCTGTACTTACAAGAAACGTTGTTTGATCAGATTTGGGTTAGTGTCAAGAACCTCTCTGAAAATTTCTTTAGCCTGGGGAAGAAAATGGAAATGATCAGTTGCATCCAGAGGCTGATCCACTCACAGTGTCACTGATGATGCCATGTTTGCTTTTGCTTCTTCACTTAATAATTTAGCAGCTAATCAAGATAGCGTCATGCACACCTTCTCACAACAGAGAGGAAGCATGAAGAGATCAAAACACAACATAAAACTCCCTGGTTCACTGTGAGAAGCTTTTACGTATTCATATACTGGATGTGTTGGTGCAGTGCATAAACATGTAAACTTCCTACGCTTTCCATTCTTTTTCCTTTGCCTTTTTGAATTCCTAATCATTTTTCACTCGTAAACTTTCTTTGATTTTCTTTCAAGCCGAGCTCTTTACCACTCTGCAGTATTGGCGCTAATGTCACAGATGTGCGCTGATGTGATACCTGCTGTGTGTTCCAGGGTTTTGTAGATGTATTGGAGAGGCTGTTCACAAGCAGACGTTTCCTTGGAAGAACACTGATTAGGGGTGTGCAGCTGAGCAAAGGAGCTACTTCGTTCAACCAGTTGACCACCTCTGGGAAGCCCTGATAAAACACAGTAAAGATAACACAAAGTGTTGCAGCAGCTGCTCGAAGCAGATGCATTCTTCTGCTTTCTGCTGCCCTCTTTAGGAGGTGCCACTGCCTCCATCTCACCCTGTCCCTAGCATTCTCCTCTGTCACACCAGCGTTCTCCATGTCCTCCTGGACTACCATGAATCTTCTCTGTGGTCTTCCTCTTTTCCTCCTGTCTGGCATCTTTTGGCCAGTATATCTACTTTCCCTCCTCTGCACTTGTCCAAACCATTTCAGCCTTGCCTCTCTAACTTTGTATCCAACACGCTCAACCTGAGCTGTCCCTCCTCCACTCTGCCATCTTTAGCTCTTCCTCCTGTATTTTTTTATTAGCATCGCCATATCCAAACCGTACATTACAGCAGTTCTCACTACCATCTTGTAAACCTTCTCTTTCACTCTTGTTGCTTCCTTCTGTCGCAAATAACCCCCAATACTTATCTTCACCAGTTCCACCCTGGCTGCACTCACTTCTTCACCTCGCTTGTGCACCGTCCAGGTATTGAAACTCATCTACCTTCGCTTTCATGCAGCTTTGCTGTTACACATGTATTCTGCTTTGCTTCTACTAACTTTCATTCCTCTTTTCTCCAGTGGATACCTCCACCTCTCCAGACCCTCTTCCACCTGCTCCCTACTCTCACAATAGATCACAATGTAATCCACAAACATCACAGTCCACGGAGTTACCTGACCTCATCTGTCAAGCCGTCCATCACCCTCATGTAAACCCACATTTTGAACCCCTCGATTTGAGCCCAAAGACCCCTGTTTGAACTTGAGGAGGAGACAGAATCTCTTGTGGAGATGTAAAAGTAGCTTTTATATGAGTCAAAGAAGTCCAAGTCTTTTAAATAACCATTAGAATGCCTCACAGCATTTTACATAACATAAAAAACTCTATTCAGCACTTTGTATTACAAATACAA
>VURO01010184.1:2934-14605 GCA_015108175.1 Pelvicachromis taeniatus
GGTCATGTTACCGTAACATAAGCACACTGAACATTTACTTTTTCAGCAACAGCTTACTGTGGGGTTTTCTAGTAGCCAAATTATTTGTGTCCATTTAAACAAACCTCAGCTGCTGTTTGAGCGAAACTCTTCACCAAACTTCTCATGACAACAAAGTGGTCACTGTGGTGAAATGCTCAAAATGAGTAGGTGTCCCCAAAGAAAAAGAAAAGAAGACACACTGAGGGTTTTTTTTTTTAAAAAGCCATTTGTATTAAAAGTCTTTTTTTTTTCCTCTCAAAACAGACAGCCAACTGTTAAATGGCTGGTCTGAAATTAAACTTACAATCAGGTTAGATTTGTCAATGGTACATCATCACATTTCCTGTTAAAAACAACTAAATGAACAGAACAAAACAGAACTCCTTTGAACTGATTGGCCTGGAAATTAAGTGTCGAGTGTCGTCATCATGTCTAAGGGGTTCCAGTACCTGTGCATTTCAAGACATGGATTTATCCAGACCAAGCAGACATTGCAAAAATGAACACTTTAGACTTCAAAAAGGCCAAAGTAAAACAAACAGAAAAACTGCCATTCCATTCAAGAGAAGCCTGCTGTAGTTTTTCATTGCCAGCTCCCATCCTTATGACACTATCCAGAAGAAGAGTTCACTAGTTTGTGGATTGCGATGTTGAAGGGTTGTTTTGGTTGCGGGTTGGCACTAAATCTGAACAGCTGATTTGTTTCGGAAAGGCACTTGACACAAGGGCGGTCGGGTCCGTGTCCCCGTGTCACTTCAGTTGGGGTCCTCTCACACACTTAAAGAGAAGATGAAGTTAAAAAAAAAAAAGTGGCACTCGTCACGTTTTCTCCGCCACCAGAGACAATTTAAATTTCTTCTGACTTTGGAAAAGAAAGCAGGATTTGGAGTGTTGTGGGGCATTGCTCCAAATTAGATCAGGCAGCCCAACTGTTTGTCCCAGACTGTGCAGGTACATAACAAAATATATACTCTATCTCCCTGTGTTCTTCTCATACAGAAATATCCATTTATGAGTTTTCTTTAAGTGTTCCTTTCCAGCTTTTCCATTGGGCTTTAGTTCCAGTTGGAAGTGCAGTTGGAACCGGTGAGGAGGGGGGGTGAGGCTGAAACTCTGGATCTGACACTGTGTTGACATCAATGGTGGACACTGATCGTGCAGTACAGATACTCCAACCCAGCAGAATTCCTGAAGAGTGGACCCCTCCCTGTCTCAGTTGCTCCCCCTCCTCCTCTCGTCCCCCTGCAGCATTCCTCCCTTCATTTTCCTCCAAGGCCAGGGCGAGACACGAAGAAGAGCTCAACAGTACAGACTTGCTGCAACACACTGCCACAAACAAGAAAGGTGGGGGGAGAAAAAAAAAGTGTCATGAATGAACTAGAGCAACTTCTAGGGAAAACGGATTTCTTCTAACGCTAAATCTCATCTGGAACTTGATGACTCTTGAAATGTAGGCCACACAAAAACACTGGAATCTCCCTGTAAACCCCATTCTGGAATATGGCATTTGGCTGTTCTTTTAATAGCTCCAAACTGTAGCTGTACAGATCCAGCCACAAAGTTTGTAAGCCTAATTAAGTGTGCCTGTGGCATGTCCCATCCAGTTCTGCAAATGAATCAGAGACTTCCCCTATCTGCTTAGCAAAACAACGGACTGCAAGTGTCCCACTGTATGTTACCGGTAAAAAGTAATGATGAGTTTTTATAGACAAGTACCGACAAAAATCAAACTACAGGGTACACATTAAAATGAAGCCAAGTTTAGCTTATATCCGGCGCTTTGCTGTTCGCTAAACTGTACTTAATGCGGGCTAGGTGGTAATAAGTACGCTGTTTATTTATATTTCTTGTCACTGCATTGTAAACCTGACACGATTGATTGTTCACTTTAGGTGTATGGTGTTCCAACTTACCATTGCAAACTTAAAACCGAGCAAAGAATAAAACTTTGTGATTGTCCATGTTTCTTAAAGAATAACACAAGACGAGCAGCACTGGTCGTCGCCATTTGGTGTCGAGGCATAGTTCATCTGTCGGACTATTTCTGCAAACAGTTCGTCCACAGAGCTTTTATTTTTGGCTGAAGTTTCCATGAACGGGCAACTCCAGTCGTCCGCCAGAGCCTTCCCTTCACCGGACGAAACCTCCCTTTCCCCCTCCAGGTCCACTTTGTTTCCAACTAGAATCATCGGCACTCTCTCGTACCGTTTCACCCGAATGATCTGATCCCTCATCGGTTTGATGTCCTGGAAGCTCTGTTGGTTCACCAGGCTGTAGACCAGAATAAAACCCTGGCCGTTTTTGATGTACAGGTCTCGCATGGATGCGAACTGCTCGGTCCCTGCCGTGTCCAGGATCTCCAAAACGGACGGAGAGGAGTCCACCTCGATCTCCTTCCTGTAAAAATCCTCTATCGTGGGGTCGTATTTTTCTATGAAAGATCCCGTCACGAACTGGACGGTTAGTGCCGATTTACCGACGCCCCCAGACCCGAGGACCACTACTTTGTACTCTCTCATGGTGCCTAAAACAGCCGACGCCGCTGCTGCTGCTGCTGCTGCTGCTGCTGCTGCTGCTGCTGCTGCTGCTGCTGCTGCTGCTGCTGCTGCTTCCTCTCCGCTGTGAGCCCGCTAGCCGCCCTGCTGGGTTTCAAACCGCTCACCGTTGCGCCTCCGCCAGCACTTTTGTACGGGCTCCGGTCGCTGAAAACGGGGCGTGGCTGTTAACTATCGCCGTTCAGGAGGTGAATACAGTTGTTTTGCGCCCACGCTCACCATTTGTATTGTGGCATGCTGAGGTCCGACAACAACCCTACCGGTTCTTGAGCAAGCTTCCCCCGTTTTCGTTCAAGTAGCCACCGTGCGTCCGTAGCTTTCTTTTTCACAATCAAGTCGAACGCAGCGGACAACAACTGTTTCCTGTTTGCACTTTCAAAATAATAGCGTTATATCAATCGATGCAGCACAATTCACCCTATTATGTTTTTACCACTCATCGAATACATTATCTTTTTATTTAAATTCAATTCAATTAAAATTTAGATTTATTTATTATTGCTAATTAATCGGTTTAAGAAAATTATTATAGACTCCCAACATAGAACTTTAATTTCCGGTGTGAGCTTGCTAACTTCCGGATACTTGACAAATAACCTGCGCTGCCTGCCCACACTCGTCACGCAGTCTGCGTCTTACGTCACTCAGTAAATACTCTGGCCAGTGTTTAGTTAAAGGTGCAGTACGGTTGTTATCGCACAGTCAGCGTGGTTGATAGCCTCAGTACTCATACAGACTTGCCACACCTTAGTTTCGACATCACTGATCTTTGGGCTTACTACCGCTTGACTCATTCTAAATAACTTACGGGAAAAGCCAGCCTTTTGCGATTTCTACATACAGCTTATTGCTTAGTAATTAGAAATAATGTTCTTCCCCCTTCCTCTGCTCTCACAAATATTTCAAGAGTTTCAATATTTCCAACTAGGATTTAACAAGTCAAGCTGAATTACAATATAAGGTGTTAATTATGATAATGATTAGGAAATATGTGGCCGACGTGCTGGTTGTGAGGGAAGGGCATAGAGAACAATGAAATGCCTCGCAGGGCCATTCATGTGAGGCGTGAACCCCCCCTATATGTGACACATCAGAGGGCTTTCTTCTCAGTGTTTATTTTTTATTTTTTTGTAAAGCAACTGCAAATCAGATAAATCTCAATTTCCTTGTTCAGCAACTTGGTTCTTTGAGCCACTTTTGTGAGTCAGCCTAAACATAATCAGAAACATATGCAAACCCAACAGGAAGGAAAGTTGTTTGTGTTGCAAACTTTAATCCCACTGAAAAGCCATGTGATAAGCTTTTAATAAAAGTAGTTATTTAAGTCATCCCATGTCTTTGTATGTGCATGTGAGTGTGTTCACAGTCATCATTATGTCTGCTTGTAAGCTTGTAAAGTAACCACTGATTTCAATCAGCGCCTGCAAGCAGTGATGATTAAACCACAGCTGGGACATAATCACCTCCAAGGATGGCTTGGAAAACTCTTCTGGATCAATAGAAGTTTAATCTTTCCACAACTCACCATCAGTGATACACCACACACTTGTGAAGTTTGATTATAATGCAATAATGAAGTAAACCCAAGAGTCAATCTTAGGCCAAAATAATACACTATATTTTAAAACATTTACACACAGATGGAAACAGAATTTCCCATTAAAAGTCTGAGGATTTTTCCAATGGGTTTAGTTTGAGGTGACCGTATGGTAAATGTGTGGATTTGACCATCATGTGAGCTTTCCAAAAGGCCCTGCAGGCAGCCCCTACCCAAATCCCATTAAGAAACAACAAGCCAAAGCCTATATGAAGACAAATAGCACTCAAGCCCACAGGGAGTGAGGGGTAATGTGACTTAAAGCCTTGTGATGTGGATTGTCACATCTGTGAGAGTGGTCACTGTGAATGTAAGGAGCAGACCGTCCTGTCGGAGTTTATTTTCACACACTGCTGATAATTAGATAGACATGGCCACATTAACACTTAATGGTATGCAAAAACCCCAATGTGAATTGTTAACAAGAAGCTATCAAAGAGCTGAATAATGGTGATCTCCGGCTTTTGTCTGTCTCCTACAACAAAGAACAAGAGTTGCTGGGGGGAAATTTGAAAAAAGTTTCAATCTATAATAATAATAAAAAATAACAATGACAATAAAGTCTTCCAGGCTCAAGTGATCCATTTTTTGTGATTCCCTTTTTTTCTCTTTCTCCTTAAATAACTAACTTTGCATATCAGCACAAAAACCTTGCACCATTGGCTTCCTTTGTGTAGACAGGTTGGAGACTACTGATGACAGTCACACTGAAAAGTTTGTTAGTTTCGTAATTTCATTGCATTTATTGTGCAAACACGGAAACCTTATTGATGCCTGACTCCCATCTTTAAAATCTGCATCAAGTACTTTTTTTGGCTTCTTCAGGGCAGGGAAAATACGCTGTCGAACATAACATGGGTATGTTCTAATCTTTTAAGTTGATGTGTTCATTTTAGCAATACAGCTCAAGGGAGAATCTATAGTACAGAGTAGTATTTTGATGTCCAGAATTCATATTTCTTTTAGCTCTGTTTTTTAAATACACCAACTCCTGAGGGAAGTAGCTGACTTATGAGCAGTGGAATGCTGCCCCACAAATATTCAGCATCATTCGACTGCTATTTGGTGCTGGGCAGGTGAGTTTCTAAAGAGTTAAAAAAGAAAAAAAAAGACACGTTTATTGGGAGGCTGATCAGAGCAGTGACACCGAAATACAGGTTACAAGCCAGAAAATCACTATCTGATGGTTAAACACACACACACACATACACACATTACTGAAGTAATATTTATTACAGCAGATTTATGTAAAGTGGACGTTTAAAGCAATACAGATTTCTGATTTCTAATCTAAAGAATAATGTCACATGAAAGCAACAGGTGGCTGACGCAGCGTTTTCTAGATTGCGCTACTTTAAATACATGACGTTAAAGCAGGCTGAAGGGAAAATGAAACTTCTATTTCAATAGTGAGAAAGCATGATGGAAAATCCCTGATAGTCAAAAGAATTACGGAACAGAAGTGTTCAAACAGCGTGACGTACACATGGTTTCATTCATTTACATAACTTTGGAGTAGCTTTAAGAGAAACAGTAAATATTATTTGTTGACTATTTAGGTAACTTATGAGCTCTGAAGAGTGACTCTGGGCCATAGTTCAGGCATGTCTCTAATAACGGCTGGCCAGACACAAGCTGTCAGAAGAGATCATGGGTGAGTGAAGGATATGGATGATAGCCAGATTATGATCATTTAAGGACCTGCACTGTAACACTTGTAGGTGTCTCTTGTGTGGGCTGATTGTATTTTTTAAACACAATGTATTCTTATTAAGTGCTATATAGCTTCCAGTTTGTCTGACAAATGACAAAATGACATCTGAGAGGAGTGTTGAAAGCAATTTGTAAAAGCTTGATTCACTAAAAGCTGGAGGCACAGAATTCAGTTTGCTTGTTATGTCATGACTTCAGCTCTATATAGGTTTGCTATGCAAGCAGCTTATTGTACTTATGTTTTAATTTAGCTCAGCAGCCTCCAGCAGATGTTCCAGATGTGTTATATGAAAGAGCAACATAACCCAGTGCCCCACAATGACTTTACACTGAGATAACCCTCTACTAGCTGCAGTAATTATTTAGCACTTATTATACATTGCACTGATAATACTTTTAATCCAGAGATCTTACATTTTACTGTACTTTTTCCTAAGGGACCCAGGCTCATATTACCCATTACCTTGTGCTTTGCAATACTGCAAATACATATGGTACTAATCTGATACCAAGTAAACACAGGACCACTACTTTTAAAGGCACCTTTTGTAGGGTAAGAGCAGTATCATCTATGAGATCATCATCAATTTCTGAACACATTCTAATGACCACTAAAACACACATTTTCAGCTTTTCATGCTTTTTGAAACTAGTTTTTATTTATTTACTTTAAATCTGGGAAAGAAAATCACATTTTTCACATACAAATCCTTAGTATGCTCTAAATGACTATCTGGAGGACTGTTCTCTCAGCTGAACATCCAAAACAATACAGTAAGATGTACAGTGACGGGTCTTTAATCTTCACTCCTGTTCCTGTGAGAGTTACATTAGACTAATTATTATGTCTGCAATCATCAAGCTAATTACTGACAGTGAAGTCCCCTCTAACATTTTCACCCATCTGAGAGATTTCACACAACAAGTTTCAGGCTCTAATTTCAAAAGACGGAAAGTGTTAGAGCAAAATGTTATTACTTGGTTCTGATGTGGTGTCTATAGCCTTATGGCCTTGCTTTAATTGCTTTATTTTCATAATTTACACGTATTCTCTGTGGCAATGTGTGTGTTTTAATTTCAAAATCCAAATGGTGAAAGATGCCCGTTCATCATTCCACCAACGTCACGGCACTGTGTAATGATTTTCAAAGACATTTTGTGGATAGACTTCAAAGTTAGTCCGTGTAACCACAACTGTGACATAAAAAAAACATCATCCACTGTATTTATATCTTCCTATTATCCACAAAGGAAAAAAAAACTTGCAGCAACAGACATTCCAGTTGTTTAGGTCACACAGAAATATTTGAGGTGAAATTTATCATACCTTTGCTGCCATTTTTTTTTATCATCTGCTAGTATGCAAGGATCTCAAGTGAAGCCTAAGACAGAATAACATCACCAGTGTTGGGGTTGTTACTCAAAAAAAAAAAAGCAGAACATCAATGACGTAGCTTTTCATCCTGCCACAATTCACAGGTTAGTGTAATGTGTGAAGTGCAGAAAGGAAGTGATAACGTTTCTTGTCACTTCTTGACTGTATTAGTCAAATTAATGGGATTTAAAATCCAATGAGACTCGCAAACAAACATACGCCAGACAGGTTAATCTCATTCAACACCAAATGAAGGTGTCTGACTTCAGGGGCATTATGACTTCAGGTCAGTAGTAACTAAACTAAAAAGCATGTATCAGCGACTCATTGCAGTGCCCATATTACTGATGTTAGTATAACAGTGATAGGAAGGCACCAAACATACCTTCTGGTCATCACGATTAAAATCATGTCACAGGATACAGGTGGTATGTAACACATGTGGCAAAAGATTATTTCCCACTGTCACATCATTTTGTATTTCAAGTTTTTAATCATTTGTAAATGCAAAATTTAGCAACGTCAAGAATCTTACGTTAACGATGCAACAGTCCTAGTTCTTGACTTGCTCTAACCTAGTTTAGGACATCAATTATGGCATTTATGTATAGCAAAGGGGCACATACAAACTCTCATTTAATAAACATTACAACACTTTTGGGTGTAGGGGTTCTTGTAAAAATGAAAAATTGCCAGCGAAATGACAAATATGACCTCAACCTTGAGCATAAATTGTGTGAAGACGCATTAGGAGATCATTGTATGTAAATCTTGATTGAATTCTGGCCAACGCTGTCAGAAGAAGAGGAATGATTCTTGTGACTTCTGGACAGATGGCTTGATGCCTCGCCGTCACATGAGCTCACCCGTTATGGCTGGATGAGCTAATAATTTAGTACATGTCTTTATATCTTTACATTTTTGAGTAGAGTGTGTGTAGGTTAAAATGTACCAACATTGTTTATCTCTGCTTTTGTCTTTTGTCGATCATCACCTTTGGTGCTTCGCTGGGATGAGTGTACACAAGCTTAGTGTTAGCATCATGTATAAATGATGCTTTTGCAGGTGGGTGTAGAGCTTTGTTGTTGTGGTGGATTGCTGTTCCTGGACATCACATTGCTGTAAAGAGGCAGGAACACTCCTAACATGAATTGCTCTTTTTTTAAAAAAAACTGTAAATGTAATTTTACAGTTTTGTAAAATTTTGTCCTATTCCTGAAATTAGGTCAGTGCGACTGTTGAACAAATATGCATAAAAGGCAAATCAGGTCATTTTTGCCCCCCTATTCTCCCCGCATGAGATAATCAAAGAACTTATGCAGTTCAAGTAACAACTTAATGGTTTGATTAGAAAGTGCAATATGATGACTGAATGTCATGCGACAACGCATTATAGTGCTGCCTTACACACATGAGTGATCTGATTATAGTAATGGGTTACTTTAACATGTTGAAGCCAGTGCTGGATATCACAATGCATCTTTTTTGAGTGTGTTGCTGACTAATGACATCATTATAATATATATATATATTATTGGAAGTCTGCTATTAAAAGTTAACATTTCATTATATTGCTCTATTTTGTAATTATCATCATATCTGCACAAACAACAAGATACAAATGATAGACGGGTACAAATCAGTATATTATGTTGTTTATCAGTATAAAAAACTATTGGTTAGCAATTTTTACACCTATAGTTCACACCTTGAAGATTATTACTTATTAATCACAAGATTGTGTCTTGACACTAGTGATCCGAAGATGTCACAAAACGACATTAATGAATGCTCTGTTCTTTTTAAGCACAGAGCATTCATTCATGTGATCAGTGAATCAGCGTTATCAGAACGAGGCTCATAAAGACTGTGTAGTGTTGAAACCTGTAAAGTTGTTTTGGTTTTTGGTTAATGTTTGTTGAAATGATGATGATTTCTGTTCTGCACTTTCCCATGAACAATTTTGCTTTAATACAAATCTGTGAAAACAGCTAAAAACTACACTTGAAGCTGCTCAACTGAAACAAGACTGGGCTGTAATTCTTAAACCTTATCATTTTGCTCGGGTCACATTCGTTCCATATCTATTCAGATGAATTTTAGACCCACAAATGTGGGAAAATGATCATTTTAGAGAATCTTGAACTTGTAAAAGTGTACATGTGCTGTCTGTGTACAAAGTTCAAAGGGGACTTTGACACAGTCACAATAATTGTCTGTGTCCCCACCACTTTTTCCCAGGTTCCCACAGAGACAGGCTCTTACTGGACTTTGACGGATCAGTGTAACAGTGTAAGAGTCGTATATGGTGCACAGAGGTCAGAGGAAGTCTTGGCACAGACACGAGACGTGTAAGAAGGCAGCATCGTGCTTAGCACTGTCACTTCACAGACAGAAGGTTTCCGCTTCAAATCTGGGTGCTTCTGCTTCCTCATTGAGCCCAAAGACATGTGTGTTAGGTTAATTTTTTTTTACTCTAAAGTGAGGCAGATAAAACAATTCAAGTGCACAGATATAAAGAGCTGTATGAATATATATTTAAAGCATGATTCGTAATTATTGAGTGGTCAGTAACACTTGAAAAACACGATACAAATGTGAATACATTATGTTTGTACCCAGAGAGTATAAAAATAATCTAAAATGGAAAACATTACAATGAATTTATTCTGACGTACCTGAGATTTAGGTCCCACACTCACAAGATTTCCTACCAATGCTTTGAATGCACAAACTAGTTTTGCAAAGCAAACATCTTGTGCTATAAGTTTTAATTAAAGGTGAATTTATATTGGCAATTTAAGATTATTTTAGATTGTAGTTTACATAATAAATACCAGCAATTCCAGGAAGTTATTTCCATTTTAATTTTCATTTAAATCAATGAAAATTCTTTAAATGAAAACCTTTAAATAATCATGGTTGTTATGTTTTTGTTTTTAAAATGGACTCATTGTGAGAAAATTCTTGCCTTGGGTCAAAACTAACCTGCACCACACTGTGAAGACATTGAACATGAATAGTATGTAAGGGTTAAATGAAAACCAAATATGCTTTTGCTTAAAGAGTCGTTAGTTCAAAAGTTATGAACAGATGCACCAGAGGCTCAGAGGTGCCTTACTTTTCTGCATTGGCATGCATTATCCAGTGGAGGGCAGCAGAACTACATCCATGCATGTTGATGTGGTGACATTTTGTACACGGGATTGGAGGTGAGCAACAAGGAAAGGCTCAGGTGAATTATTTGTGAAATTGTAAGTGCTCTTTTACACAAAAAGAAAAACAATGCCCAGGAAAATGTGCAGGAGTTGACATGTTTCTGTTAAGTGATTTGTTGTGATTTGTTATATGCATATAAAATTCACAAATATACCACAAAATAAGATTTTTATTTAATATTACTGGATAATATTAAATAAATATTATCCAGTAATAATAAGAATGGATAAGAATTCAGTATTGCCCAGAGAAAATGGAGACAAAAGGCCGTTGTGTTCTGTGAAATGCCACTATTGTCTCCAACAATGCCAGAATAGTCTGGAGAAACTGATGGGGCCATTGAATCTGTGACATACAACTTTTTAGCTGATCAAAAAAATTAATCAGAAGAGAGCATGGGGATATGTAATCCAGGACAAGGCAGAAGACAAAAAACAGAGAGGATTGATAAGCAGAAAGAAGCAGGGTGATAAAGAGAGGGGAGACACAGGGTCTTTCATGCAGACCACAAAGCCGGCCTTTCATGTGTGGAATTTGGCCATCATTAATAATACATACAACTCTATCCAGTTCAGTACAGCTGAGTGCTGGGGGTTAAAGTTTACGGATGAGAGTCACAGAAGTCATCATCATCACAGTGAAGAGTCTGACATTCCCACTTCCTCACTGAAGCTGATGGGGGAAGTTTGTTAATAACGAGAAATGCTGTAAGCGAGTGTGTTCGCTTGATGGCTTGGAGTTTGAAGGTTGCCTCGAGAGACTGCAGTAGCATTGCAAGTATTCTTGTCATAAACAGATGTCATTCTGGGGAATGTGAAGTCTAAGTTTCAGTGTTGTGGTCAAAAGGAAGCTACTGAATCCCAACAGCAATACCATCATGCAAACACAAAGGGAGTAATTCAACTGTTAAAATAAGAGGCATTTTCCTCTAACCTACTCCAAGTGTGCGCGCACACACACACACACACACACACACAGTGAAAACGGCTTTGAATAAGCACAAATAAAGTACTTCATATCTCTTTGCCTTCCGCAAATGCAGGAAGGATGTACTTGAACAACATTCAAGTTCACACTATGAGAAAATATTTGTATGTCAAAGGATGCCTGCACTTCAGGATTGTTTTTTTCTCTCTTGAAATTTCATCTCTAATAGACAAATGCCACAGACTACCTTTACTCTTTCCCTTT
>VURO01010184.1:21009-46442 GCA_015108175.1 Pelvicachromis taeniatus
GTGATTCCATTAAAAGTAGCCATTGCTGAAAGCTTTGCTATCTTTTTTACTTCATAAAAGGCTCATGGCTTTCCATAGTTCATAGTAATTTTAGGGAGTATTTAGGTAAAAACATTCTATCTTTCAAGAAATGGGCAGCAGACATTAAACAACAGACAAGTGATGTGAATGGAAGACTAGATTAGCAGAACATGCACAAGCCTCTTCAGTTATTAAGCTAATATGTTATTAAACAAGGCTTTGTTTCTTCTGTTTCTAATATCCTGTATGTATACTGTAATATGAAGTTAATAAAGGGCCTTCATGTACTCTTTTCTATCTTGTGTTTGGTATCTCCTCAGTATATTTGGTATCTCCTCAGTTCTCACCTTCTTGTCCTAACACCTTACCTAATCTTATCTCGCCCCTGTGTTTCCAAGCAGTAGGAGCCCTTTAATTTAACCTCAGTTCATTTTGCAAGGATACTTCCTATCTCATAACTCTTATCAGACAGTCCCTCCTGGCTCTGCTCTGTCTGACAGCGCTATCATCACCCAGCGCTACTAGGCCCTCAGCAAAACTGCATCTTTTGATATCAGTTAAAATAAAGTTGACTTTCCTTCTCAGGGTTTCTCTTATTTGGGGTTAAACTGCTTGATGGGATCATTTCTGACCCCACTGTACAGAATCAAAGGCGAGGGTTTGTGGATGTTAGCCAGTGAGACAATCGTTCAAGCTGATTGATGACGATGCCAAGAAGCGGCAGAAAATCAACAAGAAGCGAGACAAGAGTGGCTGCAGAGATATTGATCATAAACCTTATGACAGCAAAAATATGACAGCCCTTCCTCTGTCTCACACACCCCCTCACACTTGCTGCTCCAGCCTGATCTAATCTTTCCACATCTTATATGCAATAACACACTTCTATGAATGGTATTGGCTGCAGTCCAAGCCATAAGCATTTGTGGTAAGTGTTTAGAAAAAAACGGAGTTACCACAGAGTATGAAATTCTGAAAGTCCCCATTCATTGCTGTGCATTATTTCATACGCTTATTCCAATATGCGAGCTTCATCTGCATTTCTCCACCTATTCCAGGAGGCGATCTGGTGACATCTGAACGAGAGAGAGAGAGAGAGAGGGCGCGCAAGAGAGAGAGCGAGAGCGAGAGAGAGAAGGACAGCACCCAGCAGTGGGAAACACAACACAATGTCATGTAACAATCATATTATACGATAATTACTGGTGCATTCATATCTAAGCAGCAGTTTAATCTTTCAGCTACGTATGAAATTTTTCCAATATTTTATGCACTGTTGGCTGGTTTAATTTGCTGGGTAATTTTACATACTCCATATCAGTATGTAATTTTAGCATCCAAAAGATAGTTGTGGACCTTTGGTACTTAATGCAGTTGGTTGATTTCATTGTTTGCAAATGCATATAATACGTGGACATCTTTTTTCTCTAGCTGACTTTGCCAGGTGAAAAAACACAAAATCCATGGCTCCATGGCTCCTGCTGCGTCCCAAAGGGGCTCTATTGGACTAAGAATGTACAGATGATTTGAGCTTTGTGACATAGTGCATTATCCTTCTGGAAGCAGCCATTAGAAGATGGGTACATTGTGATGAGAAAGGAATAGTCATAGTCAGCTTTGGGGGTGAAGCGAATGATGATCAGTTCGTACTGAGGGGTCCAAAGTGAGCTAACAAAACATCCCTCACGCTATTACACCATCTCCAGCAGCAGTCTGAACCACTGATACAAGGCAGGAAGGATTCATGCTTTCATATTGTTTGTGTCACATTCTGACTTCTGAATGGCGCAGTAGAAATTGAGACTCCTCATACCAGACAACGTTATTTCCCAACATTTTGTTGACTCGTTTTAATGATTGTAGCTTCAGTTTTATGTTGTTTCAAGGGACTCTTCTTTATTGTAACAAGTGCTTACTTGCCTTTCTTATCAGCACAAAGCAGTCTGGCCATTGTCTTCTGGCCTCTGACATCAACAAGGCATTTTCACTCAGAGAGCTGGATATTTTCAATATCACTCTACCTGATGTACAAGCAAACACGTACACCTGCAATATCTCTAATCTTTCTCCAACATTAGCAAAGCATACCTGACCTCCAGAGTGTCATCTTAGTTGTGATATCATAAATACACACATGCAAGGATACCCTAACCTTGTTTGCATTTGGGCATGCAAAAACAGCTTCAGTCCTTTCACAGATATGTTGACTGTCAGTGAGGTGTGAACTTTCCCTACCTGTCCGGCAGTGTTTGGTCTGGTTTTAGAGGGAGGGTTCTTCTTTCTCAAGCACGCTGCTGGCTGATGTGGGTGTGGTTAATGGGAAATTTTCCATGAATTGTTTTCTTTTTTTCTCTTTTTGTGTTTTGTTTGAAGTCTAGGATAATCTCCAAAATGTGGCAACGCAGTCTGACATTACCAAATAAGTGCAATAAATTTTGCTGCTGTTCTGCTGTGTGGTAGGTCGATGACTGATACGAGCAAGTAAACACATGCTAACATCAAAGCACATCAGTAACAGTATTGCAGCGCTGTAACCAAGAGTCACACAACGAAATGTTTTCATAGCATATTTACTTGGCTGCAGGAGCAGGAAAACACGTAACTGGTTGTGTGACTTTTTAAAAAAAAACAAAAAACTGCTCCATGTTCTGCACAAACAAACAGTTTTATGCTTGTAAAAAGCACTTGAAGCTTTCCAAAGCATTTAGATTTTCCCAGAAGATTTTATGTTCAAGTGTCTCGTAATATGTTACTATTCAACACCAGAAGGCTTTTCGGGAGTTCACTGATAAACACAGAATTAACTGGAAGCTTATGTAAACAGAAGCTTATATTGCCTTGTGGTTATTCTAGCACCGTCACATGACATGAATACATCCACTAGAATTTGTAACTTAACCACAGTCTTCTCTTGATTGTTCGTATCACAGGACCACACACTGACATTTTGATTACATTTGTTGTTTTGTGGTTAGTGGTAGTTTTTGGCTTAAGCGGACAGTGCTCCCTGTGATGGATATGGATCCTGTGCCAGGTCCTACTGTAAATCTGTAGAACAAAGCTGTGTGTTTTGGTTTAGCTGTCTTGACTGATTACTCTGTGGGCCCTGTACCATCAACAGGGTTCTTTAGAAAAAAACAAACACAAATTTTCTTTCTCCACAACTCCCATAACGATTTACACTTGATTCTTCCTTCCTTTGTCCTCTGTCTTCCCAACAATTACTTAACTAACATTCTGCCTCAGGGTAGTGAAGTGAACAAAAGGTTACTTTTTTTTTTTTTTATTCTAAATTCAGAAATGAGAGAGGAGGATGTTAGAGAAAAAAAGGTGGAAGGTGACTAAGATGGGAGGGAAGAAGTACTGGCAAGCATCCCAACTGTTTGCAAGTCAAGATTTGACACCCATGCGCAAAAGCACTGATGTTGGCAAGATATTCTGCTTTGTCTGAATTTAACCTTCCTTGCATGTGCATGCAAACAGTAGCTTTCTTTTGAAAATTAAAACACCACTACCCAACAAACCAAAATAAAGGCTACAACAGCCACCCACTGGAATAAGGTCTTCATTGCCTTCAGGCTGTCTCATACAGACACACACACAAACAGCAAATACATACACACACATTTGCAAAGGCCAGATATGCAGTTTGCACCTCAAAGCCAGGAAATCAAAAGCCGTTTGTATTCACGGGCGCTGTGTGGAGGAAGCGGGTCGGTTGCTTTCCTGTGCCCGCAACACTGCACCGCCGCCGGGTCCTGGCGACAGTTTCACACCCCTGTCTGCTTCAGTGGGTCCATGGCATTGTGACAGACACAAAGGAAGTCTTAGGATAAGCCAGGAGAAAAAGGTGCCACTCTTTATTCCCGACTCGTCCCCTCATTTCCTCCTAGCTGTGCTAAAAGAGAAAGTCAAGAGCAGTGACGAGAACAAGGGGGGGCAGCGAGAACAGAGCTCTGCACGAATGTCTCCAAAACCAGTGGCGTTCGCTCTCTCACACCTCTGTGAACATTTAACCGAGGGTGCGTGCAGCTGGTACAAACAAGGTGAAATTATACAAGTGTTTAGAAATTGTCGACTGTAAATACAAAGATGTGCTGACACAGATACGTGTGGCCCCGTATCTCCTGTACAACTGATTTACTTCCTTCCTTGACACTTATAAATGACCACATAACAGATTTACAAAGGAATTAGTACAGACATCAAACAATTACACAGACCAGGGTAAAATATATACCAATAATTTCTCCAGAATGTTTACAACAGATACACAACAGAAGTGATTATCTGCCAAAACTCAGACACAGTGCACTATTTACTTTGAGGTATCTCATACAAACAAATCTTCAATATGTGGATCGAGTCACAAAGCAGGTTATAAAGTATGTGTGTGTTTATGTTTTTAGATCATTTAAAAGCTGATATTCTTTATTTTGTAATATACACTTGAGTACTTAGAACCTGTTTTGGTGATTCAGTCTGATGATACTGATAATGGATTTTGATAGTAGGCTCATGCATAAAGATCTGCACTACAGATAGCGACAGTTAAAAACACAAAACTAATCTGGAACATCACGATATTCTGCATAGTCCACCTAAGAGAAACAAAGATATTATTTTTAGTATCATATACACAAAATACTGTCATTATTTTAGTAGGTAAAAGGAGTGAAAGCTTGCGGTAACAGAGCCGTTGGAGACCTTAACCTCAGAGCTGTCCGAATGAAAAGGTAGTGGACTACATTTCACACCCCTTCGGTAGTGGATGGAGAAAGAAAGGAGGAGGGATAGGTAGCCCTCTAAAGGGAGAGGTCCCAATCATAGTGCATTACAATGTCTGTATGGCACATCCATGCAGCAATCTCAGGTTCAGTGCATTTAGTTTTTCCTCTAAAGAAAAAAGAAATCATCCCATGTCCACTTCCTTAAGCACAGGCTCTTACTTGTTCAATAGCTATTGATTAAACAGCTTGTGGATAGAAAAGGTGCTTCTAAGTCCCTTTTTTCACTGAACAAATGAATGAACAGATCTTTAGTGCCTGTAGGAAAACCAGAGCCTGGTTCATCGCAACGATCTCTAATGATAAGAAAGAAGAGTGATTGCTCTACCATTAAAAGTACAATACATGTACAGGACGATACAGTACAGTAGCTTATCAATATCAACAGGCTGCAAGCAAGCGATATTTATCACAGGAATAAAATGAGTATTTATCCTACAGTGTTATAAACCATTGTCCAATGAATTCTACATACAGTGTTCAGGCCACACAGTGCATTTATTACTGCCAAGTCCAAAATGTTTTCTAAAGCTAAAAGAGATCCACAACCTGGTACACACAGGTACCTCGTTACAGCCTCCGGCACCCATTCTCCACATACTCAACCAGGCTGTTAAGCGCTGTTTCATCACTCTTTGATTGAAGGACATTTTCTCCCTTCCTTGAAGTCTTTTTAGTGGCCCGTGACAGCTTCCTCCTGAAGGTGTCTCCAGCCAGGAAGTACAGAATAGGATCCACACAGCTATTGAGGCTGGCCAGACCCCGCGTCACCTGGTAGGTAGCATAGACGCGGTTGTTAAACTCACACATGTCAACAGTTTGGAAGTCCAGCCTGGCCCTCATGTTGAGGTTCTTCATCACATGGAAAGGCAGGTAGGAGACGGCAAAGACTGCAAGCACTATGATAACTAGGTGAATGGACTTCTGCCGCAGAGGCGCATTGTTCATATCATTGAAGATTAACGCTTTGACAATCATGCCGTAGCAGCAAAAAATGACAATAAATGGAATGCAGAACCCAAACACCGTCAAAGTCATACTGTAGATGAAATACCCCGGCAACTCGTCCTCTGTGGTGGTGTCGTAACAAGTGGTTGCGTTACGCTTTAAGCCAGTCCGGGAATAGTAAAGGATGGGGGACATGCTTATTACAACCAAAACCCACACCAGTGCACTGGTAATAACTGCATTTTTCTTCTTCAGTCGACCCAGAGACTTGAGCGGGTGCACCACTCCGGTGTACCTGTGAACACTGATGCAGGTCAGAAACAGAATACTCCCATAAAGATTCACATGGAATATAAAGCGTTGCAGTCGGCACAGAACGTCCCCAAATATCCAGTCTGTTTTGTTGAAGTAGTAGAAGATGAGGAAAGGCAGAGAGAGGACGTAGCAGAAGTCAGCCAACGCCAGGTTGAACATGTAGACAGAGATACTGCTCCAGGGTCTCATATGGCAAACAAACATCCAAATGGCCAAGCTGTTGCCCACCAGCCCAGTAATGAAAACTATGATGTAAACAGTGGGCAGGTAATAGAACTGGAAACCTGTCTTGGTGAGGGAACATCCTCTTGTGTGGTTGTGAAGCTCTGTCACGTTCATTAGAGAGGTCAAGTTCAAGTCTGCGGTCATGGTGTCAGGGGCAGAGGAACGTCCTTTCACTGCATGAAAGTAAAGGACAGATGAGTAAATATTTAATCTCCCTTAACACACAACTACCGATCGGAGTTAAATATATCAGGTTAAACTGATCTGTTTTTCACGTGCTGTTTTTCACATGGTTTGAAGACAAACTACGCCTGAATTCAAGAAGCACTTGTGCACAGACTTGGCATTCAATCGCTTAATTTAGCAGAATTCCTACAGTCCGACAACCACTTGTGACTGAACACACACGGAGCGAGCGGGGGAATGACAAGCACATTACGGCACTCACCGTTGAGACAGAGTTGTATTCCACATTCCTGAAGCCTTCACAGTTGGAAAGATTTCAGTCAACACGCTGACGGAGTGTCACGAGCTGTCAGGTATTCCTTCAGTCTCCTTGCAGTAATAGAAATTGATTAAAAGTTGCGATTTCCTTCGGGTTTGGCGCTGATACACGTTAAGGGGGTGTAAAATCTGCCGTCTGTTCGTCACGCGGGACGACGATTTCCCACAACAGCGGCGGTGGGACGCAACTGAGACAGCTGCAGGCTCTGGCATGAAGAGCAGCAAACAGGATCCGTAAAGAGAAAGGAGGCTCTTTACGCGCGAGAGGGGAGGTGCGCAAACACAAAACCACCGCACGGGTTCCAAAACGCATTTTCTGCTGCTCCCGCCTCCTTCTTCATCCGAAAGGCGTGCGATAATTTATTCTAAAGAAATAGGTCTATAAATAATCGCCTTTGTTTTCCTTTTCTATTGATTCAGTTATGCTAGTTAAACGCACTTGCTTACAATTGGAGTCAGTTTCGTTTGACGTCTCTGCTGTTAAAATATAACCTACGCAGATTTTATTTGGCTTTAGATTTGTCCAAGTATAGAGTTACAACGCAAAAAGTTCCCTAAATACCAATACTGCATTTTCAATTTGACATCTAATGAGAAATTATTAGATGTCGCTATTTACTATAGCGATTTGCCATATTTATAGGTTTGTCTTTGCAGCTCTCATTTTGCATGTTCCATCACTGTCAAAGCTTAAACAAAATATATGCATTAAAAAAAATCTAATGTATTTCGTATACATAAAGATCGATAGGCAGTTCGTGTCTCCTGAAAAGCTGAGACAGACAGCTGGATGTGTGCAACACTGCCAAGGACAAACCAGACACTGGCAGAGACATGGAGAGGCTGGTGGAGAGTAGGGAAGGCTGTGCAATGACGGAGCCAAAGGTTAAGTTAATTTAGCTGCGATGCCAAACGTCTTAAAAATGGTGGAAAATACAGCGAGCCAAGATTCAAGCAATAATCTAATGGATGTTATTAATAAGACAGACAGTAAATGTCCACCATTAAACTTGGATGGAGATCTATCAGCGAATATAAGATAAGGTAAAGTTTACCCCCACCCCCAAATAATAATAATACATAAATACATATATTGAACTTAACATATGGCAAAACAATATACAAAAGAAAGAAGCACTCATAGAGCGCAAACCTCCACCAAGGCAGCTCACTCCATGGGTAGTATTTACTCTCAGCATTGCATTTTGTTTCCTTATACCAGCATCATTTCCTAAATGTTGCCAAAGCAGTAGAATTCAAAACATAGTTTCAAAGATAAGACTTTTTGTGAAAGTTTCCATATATGCCTATATGATGTCAATATAAATAATGACAGTAAGAAACCATCGCTCTGTATAGCATCATTATCACATTGACCATTTGCCAATCTGTTGGCTTCAAAGGAGAGGTCAGAGGTCACCTGTGACATGATATTTTAAATCTTTATATGATACTTTCTACTTGCTGACAATACACACAACACTTCAAATCAGAATCATAGCTTCTACGTTGTAAGGCTTTTTGTCAATTTTGACCAATAAATCACTGAAGATTTTGGTGGATATAAGACACATTTTAATGTATTATTAATGTGACTCTACACAGTTTTATCAGAAATAACACCAGTCTTTTTGAGCTATTGTGTTTCCAGACAGAAAGAATGACACACACGCAAACACTAACAAAAACATAAGCACTTCATTTGAGGTAATAACATTGTGCAAGGGTTACTGACAAGAAAAACTGGTATGACCCCCCTAGACTTGTAATTAATGATTACAACTAATGTGCATACTTTTCTCCTTCAACTGCTTCAAGGTTAAACTAGAAAAGCGCTTTCCTGGTTCATTCTTAAAAGCGCCAAACATATATGCTTTGTGAGCACATTAGGTTTAGTTTCTTCCAGTGAAAAAAAAGCATGAGGTTTTGTGTAATACTGTGGGTATTTTATAGTAAGGAAAAAGTGTGTGATTATAATGTGAAACAAAATAAATGTATATTACCGGACAATTGAAACTGTTGAACTCAAGTCACAGCTTGGCAGCCAACATGAAGTTTAGCCAGTAGCTACTATACAGAGCCGCTTCACCACAGAGTTGCTTAAGAGCCACATATCAGAGTAACTCTCCCGTGAAACTGTATCATTCACATGAATGAAGCCGTCACATGAATAGATGTGAGAATGCAATAGAAAACCATTAATGAAAACAAAAAACAGTTCAACTGTGTGCGAGCATTAAGATTAGGAAGCGACAAAATGAAGAATAAGAGGAGAACATTCGGGCAAATTTGGTCACAATTATGCTTCTTTCACACTATTTGAACATTTGTGGCCACATAAACTGTTATAAAGAATTATAACAGTTTTACGAAGTATCTGTTTTGGGAACTTGCAGCTCTCTTTAGGCGCATAATCAGATCAAGATATTATAGGATTTGCATCTGACAAAAGTGAAGCATGCCGGTTGTAGTTTATCCTGTTGGTGCACTACAAACACAGCAAGTATGCGCTGTTGGCAAAGAGTCAGTCAAAACAGATTTCTGCAGACTTTTGTCAGAGCAAAGATTGGCATGTGACATTTAGAGAATGTGTCTGCTTCTTCTATTCTGTCTACCGTATGTCTGCGCCAAGCACTTGTCTTATAAGACTGAAGTTAATGAAAATATTGCCATAATAGCCAAGGTTTTGAGGCAGGATTAGCAAAGTCAAAAAATGCTACCTGCACGTGCCATTGCATTTCCTGCCAAAGACCCTATACTATTTGGCTCTGACCTCCATTTTCTTCCCCAGAGGCTGACAGGGCATGGCTGGATGCTCACGGTAAGAGTAATTTAAATCTAGAAACCACCAATACTGGCAAGGTCAGTTGGACCACAGTCTGTCACAGGAGTGATTATGCTAGGTTAAGGTTTTCACCACCTTTGTAAAGTTTGTAGTAAAAAAAATTGTTGACATTCACCCATTAAGCAAAGACCACAAATAGTGGTGTGTGAGTTTCTATAAGTCATTAAAAAAGTTGTGCTGTCAACGTTATCGCGTTAATACAGCCGCGTTAACACGATCGTCACAATTAACGCGATTCAAATTTTTAACGCACTCAACCCATCTGGAGCGCAGAATGGACAAACTTTGGACAAACTGCCCGAAATGCATTGACAGAGACATTTCAGGGATTTTGAGTCAGTCTGCGCTCCAGATGGGTTAATTGTTAATCAGGTTAGTCGTGATGACGGTGTTAACACGTTAACGCAGAGTAACCCCTCACAGGGATTAATCTGCGTTAACGGGGAGTTGCCAATTTTGACGCGTTAACGCATATCAGCACTATAAAAAACATATACGAAGTCAGACTATTTATTTTTCAAATTTAAAACCACTGGTGTGTTCTCTGAGTTACTTTTATGTATTATATATATTTTTTTTACTTCCAATAGCTGTTGACATTTTGATTGAATATACCTGAATTCAAGAATGAGGTCATCCAAAAGATAAGTTTGCCTCAAAATCAGGCTATAATCTCCAATAAAAAAAGATGCCAGTGCCCAACACTGACAAAAACACCTTTTATAAAACACATAAAATACAAGATTTGGTAAAATAAGTGATTTTTGGCTCTGACGTTTTCACTGATATCACATTGGTTTTCCTCAGCAGATAGCGTTTGCAGTGTTTATTTAGTTCTATCGAAGTTTTGAAGACACGTGATCCCTCACAAAATAATGTTAACTTATTGGCCATTTCTATGACAATTGTAGGGACAATGTTAAGTGTATATGGCTCCAGTCACACAGGGCTAGAGACCACTCCACCACCATTTAGCAACCACTGGAAAAAAGACTCAACGTATTGCCTGATTGGTTGGCAAGAGCCTGCTGGGAGACACTGAAAAATTGATTGTTAAAGCCCCAGAAAAACTGACCTTGAGAACAGTAGGTGACCCCCTGGCAACCATCGGTTACTAAGGCATACTGTTGGCAAAAACCAGTTAGCAAAAACCTTGTGATTGTTG
Organism: Pelvicachromis taeniatus; assembly: GCA_015108175.1. NCBI lineage: Eukaryota > Metazoa > Chordata > Actinopteri > Cichliformes > Cichlidae > Pelvicachromis > Pelvicachromis taeniatus. Next base: position 31,820 of record VURO01010184.1, read on the forward strand.
CTGTCGCCTGTACTTTTCATGGAATACTCCCACTTGTCTACAAGCCCTTGCCAGCTACTTTCTGAGGTGTTTTAATATCACTCAGCTTGTAATTTGATATTATTTACAGACAGTTTGGTGTCTTTTATGCAAACTACAGGCTACTGCAGCTATCTGCTAGTAACTAAACCAATCACGAGGAGGTTTTGGTGCAGCACACGCTTCGCAGCCGATTTCACATAGTGACGGCCGGCATCCTCCAGTGACTGCTCGCCACCTGCTCGGGGGAATATATATTTTTTTCCTTATGACCGGTGGTTGTATCATATCAAATATGGCAGGCAGCTCTGAAGCAATGTGTGCATGATGTCATGTGAGAAAGCCCTGTAGATGATGACTTTTTTCTGAAAATAAATTGGATTGGAATTGGATTAAAAATTCAATATAAAGTATACACATCAATATAAACATGGAAAGTTTATTCAATAAAGCTCATTATGATTTGTTTGTTTTTGATGAAACATTATAATGTAAATTAGAAATGCAAAGTTGAAGCCAAAAGCAGTTAACGTAGCCTAGAACATCTCAGTGCACTCTGAGCATTTTTAGCTTCAGCATTAGTGGTTAGACGCTAAAGGTGGGAATCACATTCTAGCCTTTTGAAATGATCATTCATTTTATATAGATTTTAATTATACATGTATATGTATAGTTAAATGGTATTGATAAATCAAGTATTTTCATTACAATGACAAAACACTGAGCTGCACAATGAACATAATTTCTGGATAAACCTGGCCTGACTTTCCCTTACTCTGCGCACACAGTCGTGAATTTTGGTGAGTCAGCTGTTCCCAGTCAGAACCAACCTGTGTCTGAGGGAGCAGTGTTCCCTGCACATACTTCCAGGTGTGAAGCTAGATAAGGACAATGCTGAAATTACCTTCTGCAGCTGTCATGGCCTCACCCCCATGGATGACGGCCTTCCACTTCAAAATATCTCAGCTGTCAGTTTGATTTGTGTAAAGGGGAAAAGAGAGCAGCAAGAAGCATGACTTTAATTCAGGCACTTTAAAGCAGGTCACTGTTTGAGAACTATAATCAAAGCCAAAGCACATTCTAAACTTTGAAAAGCCCTTTGGATCCTGTTGTTTCTCAGTGGTTTCATTCCCAGTGCCAAAATTCTCTTAAGTTATTCTGCATATCGCTGATATAATCATAAAGTAAGCTAGAAAGCACAGAAGGGGAATTCTATTTGTCTCCATCTCTGAACAGTGTTCCTTTACATCCCATTTCACTGGCTCCTCTCACAACCCATTTATTACAAGTTGCAATGACTATTAGTGTTTCTTGCTTATTTTAATTTCATTAACTGTGGAGGAATTGTGTCCCTAAAAAAAAGAAGTAACAAAGATCAAACGCTAAGCCGTATTAGTATATTTAGACCAACATGAATTTTCCTCAGAAGCAAAATCTAATTTGGCAAATTGGCATATGTGTGAGAAAATTATTTCTCACTGTATCTCCTAAGTTCCAACGAATGTACCCCAATTAGCTCTTTTGTTCTTCTTCTGTCTTGTCTGTCATCTCTTTTTTCTTTGACAGTCTTTTACCCATTTTTTTTTTCTAATAAATTTAAAATTTTCCAATTGTAGCCTCATCACATCCCCACAAGAAGACCAAAACACACATGACTCTGATGAGCATCTCTGCTGGTTTAGATCTTTCTTATCTACGCCCAACAGACTGGGGTGGAAAATAATGAATTTTTCTTTTGCAATTATTCCGCATCACTCATCCGTTCTGCTTTCTTTTTTAGGGCTCTTTTGTGTCCCGTGCTCTTTCTTTCATTCATCTTTACTTGTTTAAGATGAACGTGACATTTCTTTCTTTTTCGTTGAGTGAGAGAAAGCCTGCAGACGAGAAATGGCTGGAGTTTATATGAGATTAAAACTAAAATAGATTAACCAACACTGTAACTAATGGTAGCCTGTGTTTTCTCACGCCAGTGAGTGGCTGTGTTTCCAGTCTAAACACCTTCTTTGAGGGGTCTGGGAGATCAAAACCTTTTGCCACATCTCCAGTAAGAGCACGTCTGATTGCCTGGTTTACTTTTCCCCACGAGACTCTTGCTGCAATTATGCTACCAAACACAGTGTGACACAATCTCTGGCTCAGTTTTAAAAAATGCTAGTGTTGCGTTTAAAATAGCTATTAGCAGGGAAGCAGGGTTCAGATTTTTTTTTTAAATCTTTTATATTTGGCATGATTTCTTTTAAATTAAATTTTTTTAAGTTGATGTTGGGAGTGTGTTGTTTGGAAGACGGCGCAAGTTGGCAGAATGAGTAAACTGATTGCACAGTTCTAACTGTGATGATCTGTGTAATCTCTGTGAATATATAAAGCCATGCTGGCTCTCTGATTGCACACTTCCATACTTACACTCCTCATATGAAGTCTGGGGCTCTCTAACAAGTATAGCTACACCCATTTTGTGTTAAATCCACAACAGCTAAAAAGTTGAGTGTGGAACTCTGTAAAACAATGTATTCTCCAGTTTGAGGACAGTACAAGTGTTGTTGATTTGGCATTTGTGCATTTTAATCTGTCCAAGAAGATCACACCTAGCAAGAACATATGTGGCCTGATGCACGATAAGTTGTGTTACTATCACCAATCAGTGTTATCTGGTTGTAAGTAACAGCTGCATAGAAGTGCACAACAACAATGAAGCCTATAACAACTAAAGTTATTAGAGACTGGAGATTTTCCATGTGGTTGGAAAGGCCGCACCAAATGAATGCTAATGTTGCTTGCTCCTTAACAAGTTTGCCCTATTAGCCTAAAAAGTGATAACATATGAATGCTGTGTTTACTGCACATATTGTTACTTGTAGATTATTTTAGTAACCTTGAAAAGTTGTTGTTTACATTTGTTATTCATCTAAAGTGCCACGCTCATCTGCTCACCGGCTATGATTGGCCAAGAGCAGGCGTTCTCACTGAATGGGCCTTGAAAGAAAGGTCAGTTAAGTCAGGAGCGCTCTTTAGTTTTTAGTAAACAGCTTGGTTGTGTTCAGACACACACAAGCACACACATGCTCACACAAAGGTCAGCTGCTCCCTAGGGCTCCACTGCCAGCAACTGTGATCAACAGGCTAAACCTTTTGACCAAACCTACATACAGCCTTCTCTTCAACTTTAATCTCTCATCGCTCTCCATTTTCCTATCACTCTAAATGCATTCGCTTATCTACTGTCTGTCCAACTTAACCAATTGGCAGTGCATCAATTTACATTTGTTGGCCCACATCTAGCAAATTACTTTTTAGAACCTGATCAATTCAGCTGAATGTCAAAGAGGCTTCCTATCAAGTAGAGTGAAGGTCAGTGTGTCTGTTCTGTCTAAATACCACAGTAACATAGTGCCAGACCGTTTACAGTGGAGAGATTCAAAGGGTGTCTGATATTTGAGCTTTTGTAAGCTGCGATGTGAATAGAATTTTTTCATGTTCTTCTTCTTCATTCAGCTGCTCACTTCCACAGCAGATCATCTACCTCCAACTCACACTATTCCTAGCATCCTCTTTTATCTCACCAACCCTCTGCATGCCCTCCTTTGCATCCTCTCCTCTGCATCCATGAATCTCTGAGGTCCTCCTCTTTTCTACCTCCTGGCAGCTCCATCCTCAACATCCTTTGCCCAATTTATCCACTGTGCCTCCTCTGCACATGAGCTTTATCTATCTAACTTTGTCTCCAAACCGCTCAACCTGAGCTGTTTATTCTGATGGAGTCATTTCAAATCCTGTCCCTCCTGGTCACTCTTAGCAAAAATCTGAGCCTCAACTCTTCATCTCTGCTGCACCTGCCTGCACTCTCTTCGTCACCTCTCGTGTCCACTTTCCACAGCGTTAGATTGTTGATCCTATTTAAACTCATCTACTTTCACTTCCTTCACTTGCTTCTAAGCCGTCTCCTGTTTCCTACTCTTACTGTAGCTCACAATGTCATCTGTGAAGATCATAGCCTACGGCGATTTCTGCCTGACGTCACCTGTCCATCATCAGAGCCACACACACGTTCAGCACCATCTTCACATGCTTCTCTGCTACTCCCAAGTTCCCATTTGAAAACAACCCTCAAATCTGAGTTGATTAAAAAGTGAGGCAAAAGATTTTGAGTGAAAAGGCACTCATTAATAATAGATTTTTTTTTTCTGCTTAAATACCTTCTTAAGTTTGTTAAATCTGAGAGGGTCATCTAAGGTGAGCTGCAGTCAGAGGTTGTTAATATAGAAGCCTCGGTGTCATGAACAAGTATGTACTGGTATGGACACCAAGAACAACAGGCGGTAGTTGGGTATAAAGAAAAATACTTCCATGCTGGATAATTTAGTTCAACTAACTTGGTGGAGAAAAAAAAAACACCAGATTTTTCATCTCATTTGCATAACAAGTACAGTTTTCTTCACAGAGCTAACCAAGTTAAGAGAAATTAGAGACTTTGTTCAAAAGACTGTGTTTTTCTTACCTTTCTGATGTTTATTTTTTTTAATCCAGTCATCAAGACAGCAGCAAATTCTTAATAATTGACAGTTTACAAACACCTTTTTTAGTTTTCTGCTTAAGAATGTGTATATACATAAAACAATGGAGGGAAAACATGTTAGTAAAGCTTTAAAATATACTACACTGAACCCAGCCTACGGAACCTGCCCATCAGCGTCCTCTAACAAATCACAAGAAACATGAAAATATTGAGTTTGTGATAGACTTCATATTATGAAAAAGGCGACAAATGCATTTTGAAAGTTGTCAGGTGATATTCTGCTGACAGTGGGGTCAATCTGCTGATCTCCATTCTTATTCTCCCTTTTCCAAAAGCACAGAGACCTTTCAGCTGATGGTATGTGTGGTTTCCAGTGAATGGGAGTAGGTCATCTGGCAATTAAGGATGGAAATGCTTTAATGGAGTGGGCAGCTGCAGTAAACTGAATTAAGCAAAAGGACATTTTGAAACATCTTTGTGGATGCATTAATGTGCTAGGTAGTGTGATGACTGGCCTCCACAGTCTGACATTAGGAGTCTTTAAAAGGACACACGATAAAACAGGATAAAGTCACAAGCCTAAGTGCACAGTATTCATTGTATTTGCAAAATGATCACCACACAAGGAACAAGGATACAGGAAATCTTTTTAAGTTATTGTGGATATTATGAACTATTATGTCATTTACAGGAGTTATTACATTTATATACAATGTGGTTGTTAATTGATCGGTGTGCATGTACTTTGATGTCGTACAGTCTAAACAAGACCAGTTAAAGTCTATGACACGGCTACTGGATCAGGAAATAGCTGACTAGACATTTCAATTTTATACACTTTCATGTAATTCTTATCCAATAAAATAAAGTCTGTGCTGATTACAAGTAGTTAAACTAGGTGTGACCTTTAGGCCAGGAAAGATGCTTTTATCCAATCCAAATGTTATTTGTTTACCTCATGGAATAACCATTTACAGGCCAAAATACATTTTTCAACAGCAAGGCTGTAAAACCAGACAGAGATAAAAGCACATAGCCTGATACATGAGAGGAGCAGGGTCAAATGATCAACCATGCCCAAAGTGAGTTCAAAGTATTAAATGTAGAGCGGCGGGTGGAAAAGCTAACAGTAAGGGTGAATAATGGAGAGAGCTTTCTGTTAATTTTGTTGTCCCAATGGCTGGAAACAAGCAAACTGAGATGTTTCAAGCAAAGTGGGAGTGAAAGAGGGTAATGCTGCATTAGCGTAAAGCTTCTTGTGTGTCAGTATAGTGGCGCTAATGCTGACTCACAGACTAAGGAGCTTAATTAAATATAGAGGATGTACATTACTATGTTTTCAGGAGAGCCTCTATTGATCTGGGGATAGAACTAAGAGACATTATACTCAAATATTTAAGGATCCCTTCCATTTTTACAAATTTTATCCGTGACTTTGACACTGAAGAGTCATGAATGTGTTCATATTTCTGTGCGTATTCATGTGACTTTGTATCGTTTGATCAAATATCCGCTTTCCTGTGGAGAAAAAAAGGAACAACCATCTGAGTTCACAGACCTGTTGCAGCTTCATGTGTTTATTCTTAGATGGTTTTAACTTCTATCACTTTAAAGCCAACCTTCCTTTAAGCCAACTTTCTTCCAGTTTGCTCAACTGGGAATTATCTAATGTCTAAAGAAAAACAAAGTTAAGTAACGCAATTTAAGGAATACAACCTCAGTCTCGAGTATTTAGGAACAATTATCAGGGCAGGACAATGCATTAGAATAGCTGAAAACCCAGCTTCATATTGTGCTCTGATGAAGTGCTTTGTCCCTGAAGAAGGTCAAACTAATGTAACATTCCCACAAACATGAAAGCATTTTTTTAAATGAAATCCTGCTATGCAGAGCTAAGCCTTTTTCTTGCGCGTGCACTGAGCTCTTCATTTGAAATTTTCCCTATGTTTGTGATCATGTTACAAATGTGATCACCCACCACAATCACAAGCTCTGATTCACACAACTGGAATAAAGCCAGACCATAAATGGCAGTGACAAATGGAGGGAAAAAGGGAGTGAAAAGAGAAAACAAAGTGTCAAACTTTTCCCATTAATAAAACAAACTGGTGTAAAACTGCTTCCGAGCGTTTGATAAATGAGGTTATGGATTTTAATAAGCAATGTGAACCGGTGAAAGATACCAAATTTATTATATTTGAGATAAAGCATCAAATTGTAAGAAGTAATTCACCTCTCTAGAGTCGGGTCCTGTACTGTACGGTGTGTAAACGAGCATGTCTAAACGTGCTTCGTCGCGTTACAGCATAATCAGCAATAACAATGAAAGAGAGGGAAAGGAAGAGCAAAAGCGAGCAAAGGAAAAAGGAGAGGGTAAAAATGGAACGGGCATGATGCAACAAGTTTATGTCCTTATTCACTCACCCGTCGTGTCTCGTTCTCACACACTTGCCTTTAGCTGTGCATGAAAATTAATGCAATTAAGTACGCTTTATCACGTTTCAAATAGGGATTAATCAAATTCCAGTTCCCCCTTGATTCGATCATCAGTTCCTTGGTTTACCACAAAGCAGCTTCCCAATGTCTCACAAATAATGAGGAACACTATGTGTTATATGAAAAGGTTTTAGAAGGAGTTGCAGTTAAGGGCCAACCCTTGTCAGACTGTGAGTTATCAGTATTCGACACCAGGAGAGGTAGGGAGATGGATGAATCCCAGGAGGGAATAAGGCTTAAAAGGCAGATGAAGGGACGACACATAGAGAGCAGAGAGATGTGACAACGGGAAGCATTAGTACAGAGAAAGGGACCAAAGGGTGAATGAATAAAAGCGAGGAGGAGGAGGACAAGAGGGAGACAGTCAGAATATAAAGCCCCAAACAGAGAGGGAAACTGACAGTTATGAAAGGAGAAAGAAAGCAACAGTGTGTTACATCTGGAGAGGAGGGAGCGCCAAGAAGTGAAACAATTCATCCTTTATTATTGGAGGCAATGAAAGAACAGGAAGGCAGCAATGCACCATGGGAGTTCTGAGGCATATAATTGGAGTTGAAGAGAAGCGGGCCGAGAGGCAGGTTCAAATTGAGTAGCCCCGAAGAAAATAATTTCAGACTGAGAATGAATAACTTTTCCAGCCGTATCTAACTCTCGGAGTGCGAAACGGGAACTTTGAAGTTTGGCTTCAAAGGTTAGAAAAACTATTTTAAAATCCCAATAAAAGCACAAACAGGTGAAGATCTAACATGCAGTGCTGTGAAATAATAATTTTAATTTTAGATTTAAAAAAATAAATTGAGAAAATACAAAGTGCAGTTTCTCAATAATGATTTCACTAATTTGAGGAGAAAAAAGGCTCCACATACCGGCCCTATGAGGCAAAAAAAAATCTGCCCTATGTGTGTTTACTAGCAGTGCCGCCCTTAGTGGTGAGAATTAGCAACTGAGTGTTTGCAATAATTGGTACTTAATCTTGCATATCACTGTGGAGGAATTTTGTCCCACTCAGCAAAATTGCTTTAATTGATCAACATCAGAGTATTTGTTGAGTATGTTCGCAGTCACTCAATGAAATACTTTCACTTTGCTTGTTTTTTTTTCTTTGTTTTGTTTTTCAGCCATTGAGAGGTAGACTTGCATAACTCTATTAGGATTTTCTGGTAGAGAGCAAAATTAATTCATTTGACAAATGTGGGATGATCCTTTGTCTTCTTTTTGGTCTGCAGTGGATTTCTCTGCTGTGAGGACAGCAGTGGGGCTCTCCTATGGATGCCCTTTTTGTCAACTCACTTTCTCATTGTTAATTCATGAATCTTAACTGAAGCGAGAGAGATCTACAGTTCTTTAGATGATGTTCTGGATTTTTTTGTGACCTCAATGAGTTAATAAGCTCTTAAAGTACTTATGATAGCCTGGCCACTCCCAAGAAGGTTCAGTATTGTTGCAAGTTTTCTCCCTTTGCTGTCTCAGACCCTTAGCGATGGCTTTGTAATCCTTTACAGACAGATAGATATCAATGACATTTTTTCTCAACTGTTTGTTTAGATCGTGGCATGATGTGTTGCTTGTTGAGCTCTTTTAACCTACTTCACTATGTCAGACAGGTTCTATTTATGTGATTTCTTTATTCAGCAGGTCTGCCTATAATCAGGCATGGGTGTGGCTACTGACATTGAACTCAGCTTTAAAAACAATGCAGTTAATCACAGTAAGTCATGATTTAATATGGGGGAATTACTTTCTTGCATAGGGACAGGTAAGTTTGGATAACTTTTTTTAAAATAAAAAAATCATCATTTAAGAACTGCAGTTTGATTTACTTGGGTTGTCTTTGTGTGATATTAAAATTTATTTGATGATCTCTTTTAAGTGTGACAAATATGGGGGGGAAAAGAAAAAGAAGAAATTAGGAAGGGGAAGTATTTTTTCACAGCATTGCAGCTGTATGGGATGATGATGTCAGAGACTTCAAGGCATTAGAGTTGGTGGACATTAAGGATGTTAAAGAAAGCAATTTTTTAAAATCATGTACAATGATATGAATGGTCCTGATAACTGTGATTTAATGGCTTTAAGTAGCAGATACTATAGACAATGCTAATGTTAATTTGTCTCAATATGGAAAGCAAGCTGTGCTACAGAGGTACTGAAGCTTCCTGAACAGCAGCTTATTTAGGGTTGAAGTCACGATTTTAAACTTGCTTTCCAGTCATGCACACACTTACTCTGTGATGTCCTTATTCATTTACTGCGACTAACTTTAATTTCCCCTTCCCTCCCATTCTCCAGTCTCTTTTCCTTCCAGCTTTTCTCACAAATTAAACCAAAGAAAAGTTATGCTACATTTTTCACTTCACATTAGATAGCTGTATGGTCTGGTGCGCACCATTTTTCCGTGCCTAATAAGGTAACAGAAAGGATTACAAGAGAGTGTCAGTCCAACTTCAAAACATACCTTCATTTCATCCACTGGCCCTGGTCATTTTTGCTAATTATTAATACTAGATCTGCAGATATACAGATTATTTGATTTCAGAATCATACAATCCAACAGTGACCTGGATAAAAACGGTGCCCTAAGCAGCTGTATGTGTGTGTGGGTGTGTGTGTTTTGGTGTCTCTGTCACTGTGGTATTAAAAATTATTCACAACCAGGTTCATAAGAAACGGCGTGCCTTATGTTTGGCTGTCTATGTGAATACAGTCAGGCTCAAGGTCACATCAAGGAACACAGTGGTGGGACGGGCAGGGGGAGAGGAAATAGCAGAGAGATTATACACACAGCAAAGCACTATTATTCTTCACCCTAGTGGGTTTTTAAACATACTGACATAGTGTACAAAGATTGTGTTTAATGCGTGTTTTGGTGTGCTCTACTGTATGAGGTCAAGGGAGGAAAGAAAATAGAAACACTTGTAAGCACCAGAGGAAATGAAAAATGTTCTGTGATAGCTGCCTTTTGTATACACGGCAATAAATGCTTCCTGTTTCCTGTGTGGTGCCAAACAATTAAAGTTAAAACAGGAAAAAAAAATAAAAAAAATGAGGAGGCGCTTGGGTCCCAAAATCTGATGTGGCTTGACACGCTAGAAAAGAGTTAATTGATAGAAATTCACTTTTTTCTTTTTCATCTTCAGATGAAGTGTTAGGTGAGAAATTGAAGACCACTCTCCCGCCTGGCCGTGAATCATGCGATTATGGAGACTGATCTCATTTATGCTTTTTCATTGACTATAAAAAAACATCACCACTAATGACTTGTTTACAGTAGAAACAATGGAATGTGCATTAACAGAAGGCTGCTAGGTTGTTTGTTGGCTTGTTTGCAAGTAACAAATTAGCTGAGATCTCAGTTATACCGACCTGGAGACTAGCGACTCCTTGGCAACCACCGGTCATGAGGGGAAAATGGACACTTCAAGACCAGCTTGTGCAAATATGCTGCTGTACCGAAAACCCCCCTTTGTGATTGACTTGGCTGCTAGCAGACCGCTACGATTGTCCCTAGTATACTTGGAGGACACCAAAACGTCTGCCAACTACTGACTGAGCAATAGTGAAACTGTGGGTTACGTGTCTGCAGGCTGCTTTCTTTCCCTCTCTTTTTGCTTGCCATTTTCCCTAGGTACACAGACTACAGGCTGGTGCCAATTTGGGAATCTCCAGCTAATTGGAGGGAGAAGGCTTTGAATGGACCAACCAGGAGTGAGGACACCCTTAGAGAGAGAAAATCACTGGTGGCTCTCTTCCTTGCTAAGGATGGTTTGGCGCATGTGTTGCCCTGGAGCGGTTCAGTTGTTTGTGTAAGGTTTGTAGTGGGAGTAAGAGGACTAGGGAAGTCTGGGGGACCCTGTACATTTCTTCACGTAGGATGTTTTCTGTTAAAAACACTAAATAAGAAGGTTGGTACCACCCAGATAATGTTTGAGCTTATTTTGTGAGTTGAGGATTAGGACTTTTTTTTTCTTTGTTTTGTCTTTTTGTTTTTCTTTGGCACAACCTAACGGTCCCTTTCTCCCTCACATTGTTGTACGGCTTTGAGACTTTTTTTTTTTTCCTTTTCTTTTTTTTGAGAGATTGCTTATTGAAACTCTTATTTGCTACAAGACTTGTAGTGACTGGAGTTGTTGTGTTACCTCTTCCTGCCAATGAAGAGGCTGTGAAAAGTATAACACAACCTGAAAATGCTTTCAAAATCAAAGTAGCACTTTTTTATAATGTGAATTGCAGCGGCAAGGCACAAGTTTTGTTCTGAAGGCAAATCTGTTTCCTGTTTGCGTCTCACTTTTCCCACTTTCACTGCTGCTTATGGCGAGCGTTTGCAGTCAAGTCAACTGTGGGTAAGTGCAGCAATGCACTAGCTACCAAATTAATCACAAAGAGGTTTTTTTTGGCAAAGCACCATTTTTGCCACCGATTTCACCTAGTGACAGCCAGCAACCAGTCAGGGAATACAGATTTTTCCCGAGTGACCTGTGGTTGCCGGGGGGCTCTATGCCTTTTTGACCAAGGCCTTAAGGAAATGGCTTGTCTTGCTCTGCTCAAAGATAAGTAATGCACTGCCTAGAATTCAGAGTAGTGTGCTCAATTCCTAAAATGTAAAAAGAAATGGGGTCTTTAGGATTGGGGGGGGGGTATATAGTCAAGTTTCTGCATTAAACCATGATCAGCTTATGATGGGTTATGTCACCATTAAAGCACTGGACCTCTCTAATTTCACCTGTACATTCCCAGAATCAAAACAATCTTTTTCCACTTGCAACAAGAAAGTTTATAGTTGTACAATGTCAAACTGCTGCTTTTAGAAGACCTGTATGTAGCCCAGTGAGTGATGAAAAAGTCTTTATTGGATATTTTTTGGGATTCAGAGAAGTGTCAGCTACAGAACCAGAAGTAGATAAATGAAACTGAACGTGATGAAACACAGCGTGCATTCTGATGCATGCATTAGAAGAGGAAAAACTGCATATATCTGGCATATTGTGATATTATGTGCCTTACAAGCTACCTTTGACTCTTCCTAAATCAGAGTGAATTAATTAAACCACCTGTGATCTAGATGAAGCGTCGCTGTGCTGATGGCCTCAGTGAACAGGCTGCTTTATGAGCTACACAAAAATGACACTGATGAACTACATAAGAAAGAGTGAGGGATAAAAGAATAAGCTGTTGAGGAAACCATTAATCAGAGTAATGGTTTAAGGGTAATACGCACACACACACACACACAACATGAGCGGCATACTGATTTCCATTCTGTCTTTACATTCAAAGCCTGTGAAAGGACGATCTGACCAACTTCTTCCCATTTCTGCCCTCGCAGACTGCAGCGTGACACTGTGAAAGAGTTGACTTGAATCCATTCTGGCCTCTCACTCATGACTCCTCATTTCATCCTCTAGCAGTCCACAGTCTTGCGCAAAGCTGAAGTTTGGCCGACATAGCAGCTGTTGTAACAGATTTGTTTTCTCTCATTCTTCCTGTGGGCTCTGGTATCACAGTGAGATTATTCTTTTGGGGTTAGGATTAGGGTTTGACTGTCTCAGTGCAGCTCTTACACTCCATCAGGTCCTCCCAAGTGCAGTTTCATATTTCCCCAAATAGCAGTGCAGCTCTACAAAGAGAAACGTCTGGCTAATTAACTCACTATAAGGGATATCATACAGTGCCAATACTACAGCATGCCTCTTGTGACCTTCAGTCTCTCTCATTTATTCCCGTCTTTGTGTGCTACACGTAATGCCGAGGGACATCCTGTCGCCAAGTGAATAGTAGCTGTTCATCTCTGGGTACAGCTGTGCCCTCACTACCCTCTTTGTCTGACCCATATTCTGTCAACAAAATGCTCTGCCAGTTGTTACGTACCCCCTTCTTCTTACATTATCTAACAGCTAAAATATTCAGTCAACTAAATTGTGTTTGGTATTGGCTAAAGGACGCACCATACACCTAAATGTGGCAGATTTTATTTCAATTCTGCTGTTGATTTGATTTTGTTTTACTACATTTCCATATAAATTATAAAATGGGACAGAGATGCCCACTTTCAGCATTATAAATTAAAATGTAAAAAAAAATGAGTAGGTGTGTCTAAATGTTTGACTGGTATTCTATCTGGCTTAGGGTGCACATTTTTTTGCACCCAAATGTTTCATATCACTGTGTGTATAATGCATACAACTTATAAGTGACTAAAAATAAACCAGTGGGAAAGCTTGCTGCCTGTTTGCTGCCCACTCCTGACCTGGGTTAGATGCAAAATGCATTGCACATCTTTTTATAACTAGCTCTAGCCAGTTGTGATGTGTCTGTTACTAGCCCAGGCGTAGTGGCTGTTGAGAAGTCTAGGGGACTTCCATCCATTGGTGGCATGCTCAACACACTGGTGCAAGATACAGTAGGTTACAGACTTGCCAACAACTTGTGATTTGTGGCTAAGCTGGCAAAGCATCATGTCAATAGAAGGTAAATTACTGCAATTGCATCAGACTGGTGTCTTGGAGGGGGTGTCCTCATGTGTGCTGCACCTTGAGGGGCTCATATGTAGCCATGTGAATGCTCTGCAGGACAACTAGTTATGAAGAGGTTACTATGTTGGCAGGGAAGGCTTTCTTAAAAGTTGCTAACCTTCTCACTGCCCAAATTTAAGCAAGCAAGTGTCAAACCTTGTGTTACCGAGGGACCAGCATCCCATCATACTCCCTAAAAGTTTGCATTTTTGGTCAATTTATGGGACTTATGGACAGAAATCATGAAATCTTAAACAGTAAAATGCATAATAGCCAAGGACACTGAAGAAAATAACTTGACTGTGTCAGCAGAAGAAATTTAGTTCTAAATAGAAGTCGGTGACGAAAACACCTTTTAAAAAAAACATCCTTTCTAGGGTAGACTCTTGCTGATCGTTTTACTGTAGATTAGACGTTGCTTTGAAATCAGCACATAAATGAAAAGTTTGAGCTCGCCCTAATTTACCCCGCTTAAAATGTTCAAAGATTTTAGCCAGGAGTAAATTGCAGATATGCATCCGGCATCTTTGGACAGGCTTCAGTTACACGACTCCATCAAAACACAACCAAACGCATGCCTGTTACTGGCAGAGCAACAGAGAGCTGGCGTTAAATTCTGCAAATTCAGCTGGCTGGATCGATACCTCCCTTCTTGCTGGAGCAGATGCGATTAGCTTAACATGCGGCAACTCTTCCACACTGTCTCTGTTCCACCAGAAGAAGAAAATATTCAGACACTTACTGTAAACAGAAACACACCAGCACATTTCTGTAAACACACACCTGGATGCTGACACACACTCTCATTCGCCCTAGAGGAGATGGGGCATTTGAGCTGAGCTCCAAGTAGCAGTGGCTGAAAGTCGTAGTGACTCAGCAAGCAGATGGCAGTGAGAGAGAGACTGGGACATCACGTAAGTGAAGGTGGGACATCGGACAACAAAGTATTAAAACCATTTTATTAAAGTAAAGGTGACAGTGATAATCTCTGCTGTCTGTCTTTTTGATCATTGTTTATCAGCCTTAGAATTACCTGTCATAAATCCCATTATGATGCCTTTTTTTTTTTTTTTTTTTATGTTTTTTT
>VURO01010185.1:3185-14562 GCA_015108175.1 Pelvicachromis taeniatus
GCTGGGGTGGGCGGGGGGGGGGGGAGGGGGGGGAGGGGGGGGGGGGGGGGGGGGGGGGGGGGGGGGGATACAGGCTATTCAGAGGAAGCAGAGGTTCTCATGAACACCATTCAAATTGAGACACTGGGGTTATTAACATGAGGTGAAAAGCAGTAACATGAAAACTAAGAATTTGGCACGCACGCTGGTATCCTGGAATCAAACCAGAAGTGCAAGTCTCTCAATTTTCTTTCATGAAGTTTGACTACATAAGTCTCCACAAGAAAGATGGCCAATCGAAGATGCAGTTCATCAGCAAAGAAACTGTTTAAGTTAACAACGACATAACTCATCCTCTACAGAGAAGTTAAACTACAAATCATGGACTAAATTAAAAATAAATACATTAATAAATAAAGCAACCCCTCCTCTGAGGCACAGTAGTGTGTGTGCATGTTATAATCCAATCTAGTTTTTAGCCTATGATTCTTTAAGCTAGTAAAGCTAAGGCACGCCGAAAAAGGACGGGTTTTTGAGCCGCCATATATTCACCAGACGTCACTCTGCTCTGTTGTAAAAGGAGAGACCGAGACAGCGAGAGATACAGGGACTTTGTTTAAACAAGAGACTGCCATAGCTGAACTATCAAAGACTTCTTTGCCAGAAGTAATTTAACTGATGTCATGCAAATTTAGAAGCAATTAGCCTTCAGTGAAGTCTGTGGCTGTTGGCTGCATGAAAGCTGGTGTGTGAGAATGGCATGTAAACTAGGTCACCATACTTTGTTTCTACTGGCTGCGAGTGAAGAAACCTGAAGTTAGTGAAGTCAGTTACCTATCACAGGTAATTCAGTTACCTATCATTAACCAAGTGTTCTGTTTCTTTACTAGGGCAAGCTACTGCGTCCTAACAGATGTCTGCAGATTATGTTTGTATTTAGCTACTTTTCTTAATGCGCAGTGTTTCTTTTTAAAAACTGCACTTGTGCTTTCAGATTAGGGAACTGGGTATGCTGGCCTGATGAAGTGGTTAGGGATGTCACGTTAGCCCATATTTAACAGATTCAGGACCATCAATGTGTAGTCTTTTTCCAGTAATCCGTTTAATGAATCACCTTGCTGTTGAATTGTGCTATATAAATAAATAAAAATAAATGCAAATCTAATCATTTGAATTTAAACTCCACCATGTTTTAAACATAGAGTGTACACTAGTCATTGTAAAAAGAAAGCACAACCTCTATGTTGTACTAAGGTTTTGCATGTTAGGACATAATAAAATAATCTGTCCGTAGCAGATCTTAAAATGAGGTAAACACATCCGGAGATGACAGATGATACCATACACCATATCATTATTTATTTAACAGAAACTAAGCCTAAATGCAGAAGCAGTGAGTGATAAACTACGTTCATGCTTATTGTTCCTATACACCTCTATAAAAGAAGATGTTTTGACAGTTTTCTGGTGTGGAGCGTTCAGGTATGTACTGGCTCAATGCCAAGGAGGAATAACATCAACAATGGTCCTAAGTTGAAACAACTTTATGCAGGACATATAGTTTGTTTAGAAGGTTTGCCAGAGAAAGCCCCTTTGCTCTTAAAAGAACATGGCAGACAGCTCAGGTTTGCAAAGTTGCATGTGCGCAACCCACAAGACTTTTTGAATGATGCCCTTAGAACAGATGAGACTAAAGTGGACCAAATTTGGCAAAAAGCAAATACAGCAGAGCACCACAAACGTCTCATACCTTAAACTGTTAAGCAGGGTGGTAGAGGGGAGATGACCACAGTATTCTAGAGTCAATTTTGTGAGGCTACCTCTCCGGCAGCTAAAGCTTGGCAATCCCACGTGAGACAATCCCAAGCACAGCAGTGAATCTACAGGAAGTCCAGACCTCAGCCTGACTGAAATCCCGTGCGTGTTAAGAAGAGTGGGTCAAAATTCCTTCACAACGATGTCAGAAACTCATAAAGCCACACACAAAACCACTATTTCGAGTTATTGCTGCTAAACGTGGTTCTACAAGCTACTGAATCATTTAGTGCACATAGCTTATCACACAGTGCCTCTGCACTCTGGCGTCATTTTTGTTAAGCAACAGCACATTAATTACGTCATGTGTAATATGTCATTAGGTTTATTTACCTAAGCTTTAGACCCAAAAAGAACTGTATACTTTTTTTTTTTACTATATCCTGATGTGATCCCGATAACCACAGAAATGATAGATGGTGTACTTTTGGTTTTTTTTAACTATGGCTGCAAATCATGGTATGAGAAGTAAGATTAAAAAAAATTGCTTATACAAAAATAAAGAAAATGACACTTCAGATCTCGTGATTAGTTTATGGTTTCAATATCTGGTTTGTGTTTTGTTTGTTTGCGTGTGTTTTTTTACGTGGCAGTGAACTAAACTCTCTGATCCAGCATATGGAAACGAATAGTGCGAAAGTTAAAAGACGAGCTTTTAGTCATTTTCCATTTTCTGGAAAAACATGAAATTAGCATCTTCGATTGCATGTGGGCAGGTAGTGCAGATAGAGACACACAAATCAAAAACATATACAATTAAAACAAGTAAATAAATAGATAAATAATTGAATTTCCCTGAAATAAAGCGTATTAGAAACCACACTAAACAGGATGGCTTAGTGGGGAAATAAGACCGCACCATGTGTGGGAAGTTTGTAGGAGCACCCTGAACCATTTTTGGATCCAGGCGCCCATCAGTCAGCCGTTCACAAACAATATTCACATCCACATAAACAATACAGCACATCTGTGCTGCTAATTTCACATAAATGGCAAGCATTAACTGGTAACAGCTGGAAGCAAAGTATCAGAAGCTTCAGAAAAGGTAAAATACAGAATGGACTAGAGTAAAAAAAACAAAAAACGGTGAAAAAAATGCTACAGTACAAAACAAGATATCATGCTTTTGGCAAAAGCCAAGTTTGTATTATCACAGTGGTCAAATGTCACGTCCCCTGGTGCATGCAGATGTGATTTATGGTTGAAAGGTGTTGAAACGGCACCAGAAAAACGGGTAGAAAGTCCTCTGTCTGCATGATAATAACATTAAATCCAATCCTAGCTTACATTGATTTTCAAAAAGCACTGCCTAAATGCATTACAAAAACAAAACAAAAAAACAAAACCATTTATGAATCAGGCTTAGCTGCTCAAAAGAGGATCGTGTCCTTGCTTGCCTGATGAAGACCTGGCCTGATGTAAAACAGTGGAAAAATTCAAAAACAATTGTCACTGAGAAAATAAATTTCACAAGTGAGAAGAGAAACTCAAGTGTAAGTACCCAATAAGGTCACTCAGTAGAAGCAGCCTAGTCCTTTCCAGTGAAAGAGTGAGTTGTGTGTCTGTCATTTCCTCACTTCCAATATGGTCAGTGCTGACACTTGCAGACTCAGTGATCAGAAAGAAGGACGCACAAGCCTTTAATGTCTTAGATTCACCGTCGCGTGTGTCTCTCCTGCAAAGTTTTAACTCAGCACCTTTGAAAACACACTTCCAGGATGACCCTAGCAATAGGAACAGCATAAGAGTGAAAATGTGATGGAAAAGAGAGGTAAGTGGTAGCTGACATCATATAAAGAGACAGAAGCATTTAGACATCTTGTCTCCTGTTTCAGTCAGGCAAAAGTAGACCCATGGGGTCACCGTGTCCTCGCCCCACTGGGCTCTCTGGTCCCTGGTAATGAGGAAGGAGGTTTGGGCTTGGGAGAGAGGTGATCCTGCATGACTGCAGCTCAGATGCAAAACGGAGGCTCGTGTCAAACAGTTGAGAGTTGTGTGGGCTTAGACGTGGGGAGATCCAGCAGAGCCTGCACAGTCACACCTACTTTCACTAGGCCACGTTCTTCTAGGATGTGATGCGGCAGGCACAGCTTGTCCTGAGCCAACATAGAGATGTCTTTTTGTCAGTTTTACTCAGAGAAAAAAAAAAGTGGGGTTTTCAGACAGTATTTAACTTTTAAAAGCTTTTTTAACAGCCAGATTTAACTGGAGACAAACAGAACATGTTTGCCTTTCATTATTTATGACAGCAATTCTTCATTTGGAGAAGGATCAAGGATAAAGGCAAAAACCAGCCCAGTGAGTGTGCATGATATAACTTGCAGAAACTGTATGGAACTTGTGCTTCAGAGCCCAACGGTGGATATCACCATGGAAGGTAATAAATCATCACAGAATATATTGCAAAATAAACACGGGTTAAGTGGTGTTTGAAGTAAAGCATGTATGAAATGCCTGAATGAAAGTGTTACATGGTTAACGTTAGTACCTGTGGGACACCCAGCTTCTTACAGGCGTCCAAGAAGTTTTCCACGTTTCTCCGGCATTTGGCCATGCTAAGCTTTGGCTGGAAGCCCAAATATCAATCATTTTAGTTAATTAAACTCACAGCGGAACAAAATCCACATAGATAAGCAGACAAGAATTATATAACCAATAAATTCACGAGAATTTCTACCTCTTGGTATTAACAATCAAAAAAAGAAAGACTCATTGTGAAGATTGGGTGTGCTCACCACCGCAGGAGATGGAACATGGATGCTGGCAACAGACCGAGGACAGATATGATTGGCTAAATGGCAAAGGACAACTCCGTCCATTAGAGCCACTCCAACATCATCAGGAAGCAACACCTTCAGCCTGGACTCAATGTTCTGCAAACACACACAAAAACACACTAATGTCACTGCCGTCTACATTTCGGTAAGAATAAGTGTTTAATTTATTAACATTTAATCAATTATTCACAGCGGGTTCTCCATCCTCTCTCGCGCCCTTTAATTTCATTCTGTTATTTTTTTAATTACTGTTCATCAGAGGTTAGAGGTTCATTAGAGTGTAATCAGTTAATGATGTGAGATAAGTGCCCGGGTGTGTACCATACGCAGCTTAATGAAAGTTAATACTGTTAAGCAACTCTGAAAGATCATATTAAGTCTTCCTTTTAATAACTGCCATCTACTCACCTACGTTATTTTTGCTTTGCCACATGAACATGTGCGTTCTCATAATCACCACCTATTAACTCACTTCCTGGTTATCAGATGATCTGTGGAGTGTTATTTATGTCTTTATGAAATATATGAACTCCCACAAAAGCAATTTGTTTGTTTTCGTATAAATGGGTGGGTTAACGCTGTTGCCAGAGTTGGACAAAATCCAACAAAAACTTCTTGGTATTCGTGTCTATTTGTTATCAGTCAGGGAGAGACAGAAGAATGATGTGAGACATGAGATATACTTGCCTCAGGTGGGCTATGACAAGGAAAAGTTATTGTTGATCATCGCAACAAATCCAAAGCAGTTGAAGGAACTGGTACTGATGTTGACTAAAAGGAATGTTATTGAAGTCAGTTGTCTACCATTTAAGGTTTTGTGCATGCCATCGAACATGTTTTTGATTTCCCATGAAGTTAATGAATAAGGCACTGTTCTGCTCCCAGGACTGCCCCGTGGTGGGACGCTCTGCTTTCTGTTACTTTTCTAAAGTCCATCTGTTTCCTTTTGACCTTTGGCTTGGACTGGAAAGCATTTCTAACCAGCGGTGACAACAATTGTTTTTTTCTTTTTTAGGTTGAAAGTTCTCTTGGCTGCCCAAACAGTGAACTGCTCTGTCCGCAGTCTAATTTAAGCTTTCACCCCAGCAAGGACAAGCACACCCTGAAATGTCACTTCAGTCAGAGAAGGAGAAGAAACCACTAGTATGGGTTGAATCCAGCCGTGGAAACAACAGCTCCAAACTGTTTCTTTCACCTATACAGGCGTCTCCACGAAGACAAGTGTCCACCTGGCTTAATTTTCAGTTATTAGAATTTAAATACTTCCCTTATAACCAAACATGTAGCTCATACCCGACACCAACATGACATTCAAGGGAAATAACAAAATAAAGACAGGCTGTGTACTCTGTAGTAGACTGATGTAAGATGATGAACCCTTGCCAGAAAACAGGATTCTAACCACAAAACAAAGTAACCCTGGACAAGATTCAAGAACAAAAAATGAATTCTTTTTTGACCCATAACCTGGAGCTGATTGTCTCAGACTCCAAGACCGCATACAAACACACGTGTCAACCACCCTGAAGGAGTAAACGGCACTTTGGCAAAGACACTTCTGGTGTTTTGTCTTGGGATCAACCATACTGTTTGTTTATTGATACATTCAAGGGCTGAGGCAGAATTAAAAGAAGAAAAAAAAAAGAGCACTTTCTTAGGCCAATCAGAAATTAATTAAAAGTACATTTCTGATTAGACTGTATGTGTTTATTGTCATTTTCATTATGTGGCTCTCAGTAGTTTAGATCTATATCTTTAAATTGTCCATGAATTGCCATCAATGAAGTGGAAGGTGTGACGCTGCTCTATAAAATCATCTCTTCCATGTGTGGGACAAAAGCTGTGCCATCACTCCGGCTTAACAGACCACTGCCTGAGTTCAGAAAGCTCTCTCCTCAGATTAATCACTCCCCTACCATGGCTACATTGCTACAGCATGCAAAAAGACTTCCAGTGATCTGCAGCTGTTTTCAAAAAACTTCCACTTGCTGCATAAATCCCAGTCAATTCTAAAATATCAACCAAGTTAGTAATTGCTGTCAGGTGGCTTCCTTCATCTCTGTTTAATGTTCCCACATATACGGCCTCATGCTCCTGTATTCAAGTCATTTCATCCGCCTTAAATTTGTTATTCTCATCATCTCATCATTAACGAACAGATCAAGTCTATCGTAGGTCGCTTCGTGGCACTACTTTGCTTTTGTAATTTTTTTTCTTGGAAATGAGGTGGGGAGCCTGTTGCTGACAACATCTTTAAAAAAGTGGTTCACCTCAATGTTATGATGGTTTAACACCCAGTAGAGCTAGGCATGAAAACACTGTGTGAGCCTGAGGTGTGTGTTTTCTCTCGAGGGAATGTCTGTTCTTTATCCAGAACGCAAAGAGTCACCTACGCCTACTTTGTTTTCCTTTTGTTACGGACCTACTTATCAGTTTGGGAACACCCTTTCATTTTGTGCCCTTTTTTGTCAACGTTTCATTTCTTTACACCCTGTTATTCTCCTTTTGTAAAAAGATGTTTTGGAAAGTCCTATAAAGAGTTCCTTTGTCTCGGGCAAAGTTTATTGGGCAAAATGCTCTGTACACATCAGATACTGTATAAAACATCTGTCAGTGTGTGACGCTATCACAAGTATGCCATGCACGCCTTGAGTTTATAGCCTCTTTCACCACCCTGTGTTTCTTTTTCATTAGTCTTCACATCTCTAATGCTTTGTATTAGAATTCTCTTCTAACATTTATTATCATGCCAACAACACCGTGCACGCTTCACATATTTACGTGTGTCTGACATTCAATGAATTGCTGCCGAGTGTTGGTTACACCTCTGGTTCTGTACAGATAGTTTGCAAGCAAATGCATTACTCCACTTTAGTGCCATGGGACACACCAGGTTGCACGGGCCTGTGTGCCACTACTAAACAACAATGTTAACCTGATCATTGACTTTCCCCTGATGATTTCCTTGTCCCTTTCTTGCAGAGCTGCTTGGGTATAGCAAAGATTACACTGTTTGACACTGATTAGACACACTGCTCTCCAGAGAGTAGTGCGGTGTTCTTTTTTTTTTTTTTTTTTAAAGTAGTGCGGTGTTCTGAACGGATAATTGGAGGGGAGCTTCCCTCCCTGCAGGACATCTACAGGGAGCGGTGCCGGAGGAAAGCGGGGAGGATTATCAAGGACTCCAGTCACCCCCGCCATAAACTGTTCAGACTACTTCCATCAGGAAGGAGGTTCTGCAGCATCCGGTCCTGTACCAGCAGACTGAGGGACAGCAGACTGAGGGACGGCAGACTGAGGGACGGCAGACTGAGGGACGGCAGACTGAGGGACGGCAGACTGAGGGACGGCAGACTGAGGGACAGCAGACTGAGAGAGGCCGTCAGACTGCTGAACACTTCATAGACACCTCACCTTCACTTACCAGGACTCCAACATCATGCACTCCATACTGTACAGAAATGCCACTTGTTTTGCACATGTCCAACTACCAACCTCTGTATATTTTATTTTATTGTTTACTCTATTTAATTTTTAAAATATGTACACACACACACACGTAGATATACATATTCAGTATACACATTCAGTAATGCACATACACTCTTATATTGTACATATATTTATTCATATAACTCTGATTGAGCCATTCTTATATCTTGCTTGTTCTTGTGTTATTGTATTGTTGCTAGGGCTGGGACAACGCGTCGACGCAATCGCAACGCGTAAAATACGTAAAAAATTTGCGTCCATGCGTTGTCACTTTCAAAAAAACACATGGCGGCAGCGAGTAGCGGTAACATGTCGACTTAAACCACGCCCCCGGACACGCAGTTTTCAACTTTGTTACTAACGCTGGTTTTTACCCTTTAATTCATCCAGACACCCCCCACGTAGACACACACTCAGAGATAAACACCCAACCTCCGTAAATGCAAAATTAATTGCTTAGCAGTAACATATATCATTAGATTCATCGATGCATCGAAAATTTAATCACTAGAATAATCGATTAGGACAATAATCGTTTTGCCCAGCCCTAACTGTTGCACACCTCTGTTGCTTGTGAAGCTCGCACACATGTACTGTAGCAGTGCACCTCCACATGTGACGTGACAATAAAAGTGATTTGATTTGATGTGAATATCCGGCATGTCTGCGTGTGCGTGAACGTGTCGCCAATTACTCTAAGGAACGCACTGGCGCGATTCTGCGCTCTTTACAAACAGGTCGAGCCAGAGCACGGTGATCTCACCTGTCACAGAACAAACAGGTAACCGGCTGACCGTCTTCCTCCATCCACTGCCACTGCTCTTCATCATCAACGTCATCGTCGTCGTCATCACCGTCTGAGAGCTCAGGCATCTCCGCAGCAGCTCCACGGACGTCTGCCAAAGTGAAATCTCAAACGTGTAAAAGCAGCTGGGAGAAATACTGTGTGACGAAACTAGAGACACGATTCTTCACCGAATCCACACAAACGAAGCTCAAAGAAGCGCCGCGTGCTCGATTAATACAGTTACATGTCACTCACGTGCGTCTGTGTACTCCGCCATGATGTCGCTTTGAATCCGGAGGACTTCCTGGTGACGTAAGGTGACGTAAAGAATGGGACGGACCCAGTCCGAAGAAGCACTTCCACATACAAACCACCAGATGTCGCCAAAATGCAACTTAAGTAACACGTATTAACAACGTGTTTCGTATGAAGTTTTGTTGCGTGTTTCTTTTAGGCTACTGTTAGCTGCGGGTGCTAATAATGTCAAAATATGTGCTTTTTGTTTCTCTTTTATCCATTAAAATTTAAAGTAGTGATTATGGCACCATTATTACACACATGGGTGTTTACCATGAACAGCGTGACCTCTGTAAACATCAACATTTAGTTGAGACATTTAGAGTAGTGTTATTATGTTTTTGCACATCAAATGCTGAGTTATTTGTAGTGTTATCTCAATAATATTCTGCATATTGGAGCAGATGAGGAACTGCACAACTTGGATGCCACCTGCAAAGACAGAAAGAATATGGCTTGAGTGTCCATGAAGGGAAACATTTTCCAGTCATCTGTAGAATATTTGGCGTATGTAATTGATGCTAATTGACTACAGACTGCTGCACTGAAAGTCACAGTCATTGCTGATGCACTTCCACCCCAAAACATTAGTCTGGAAAATCAAAGATCTGCATGGATTCTTTCATTAGTGGCTCCAGGTGTTTCCCTAAGAGCGTGTCAGATCATTGAGATATTCTTAAGGGTATTTTGTTCCTCCTTCATCGCTGCACACTTCTGCTCCACAGCCTTTTCTATTTTATTCCTCTTTTTAAGTTCTTTAGGTTTCTTTTGTGGTGCCGACTCATGTAGAGCCCGATGTGACATGTTGAGAGTTTCTGTTTCTTCTTTAACTTCATTCTTCTTCCTCGCCAATGTTTCCTCTTTTGAGATCTTTGACTTCAGCACCTCAAGCTTCACCTGGAGCTGTACTTTGGTTGGTAAGAGACTTTCTCTCTGCTTTCACTTGTAATTTATCATATAAGCATTCGGATCTTCTACATCGTGCATCTGAATTTGTTGAATCACCACATCTTTTCTTTTTAATTGAATTGAATTGTTATTATTATTAGCTACACTTGTACCTTCAATCTTCTTCATTTAGAAGCTTGCTGGAGACATTAATATGTGTTTACAATATGGATTTGCAGTCTGCCACGAGGGTTTTCTCTTTAGCTTCCAGCTACTTTAAATTATTTTTGATCAGGGGCAAGACTTTGAATCTCCTGTTGCAAGAAGTCATTCTGCTGTGTTGTTCTTTCATTGTGTTATTTTTCAGCATTTTTTTTATTGTAGCATATTTTTCAGATGTGCTAATGCTCCTCTTGGAGTTTCTGGATTTCCTTTGGCATTGCTTTGTCCTGCTCCTTCAATTCCCACGCTCATTTTTTAAGAGTATTGCGGTTTTCCTCTAAAACTATTTTATTTGACTTTTTTCCCTTCCAGATTCTGGAGTTCCTTCTGGAGCTCTTCATGCTTCACTTTCTTCTTTAAGTTCATCATTGCTGTCTGCCTTGCTTTTGTTGCCACAGAGCGTGACTTTCACACTTCATGAGACCCTTTGATTGTTCAGTACCAGTTGTGTCAGAAGAGCTTCACTTTTGGACCTCCTCACAGCTGATATTTTGTCGGTTCCTTTTTGCAGAGGAAGTGGGGATATGGGCTATATCGTACTGTGTACACTGAGATATTTAAATAGTTTCTCAATCCAACATACAGAATGAGAAGTGACCTATAATAATGACATTTTCATAGCAGTCACGATTGCTGCATGTTTAGTGGTAATAAGGCGAAACGGTCCGCTTTTTTCATTTATCTTTATAAGAACTAAATATTAAAATGTAGGTTTGAGTGTGGTCAAAGTAAGTTTAATCCAGTATCTTTATTTATTTATTTATTTTACAGTAGCCTGCATTTCACTTTAAAAACATCATGGCAGTGTGTATATATATTAGGGCTGGGCAAAACAATTATTTTCCGAATCGATGAATCTAGTGATTAATTTTGTCTGGATGAATTAAAGGGTAAAAACCAGCGTTAGTAACAAAGTTGAAAACTTACGGTCGTTTTATGATCGGCCATTTCCACCTTACAAAGCCGGCAAAGACTGAATCACTTCCTGTTCGCTTCAAATATCCCCATACTGTAGAACTGCGTGTTCGGGGGGCGTGGTTTAAGTCCACATGTTACCGCTACTCGCTGCCGCCATGTGTTTTTTTGAAAGTGACGACGCATCGACACAAATTTTTTACGT
>VURO01010186.1:5290-30640 GCA_015108175.1 Pelvicachromis taeniatus
CTCATAAATACAAAACAAAAAAAAAAACAAACTCAACACAAAACAAAAACACAAAAAACAAAACAAACAATACAAAAAAAATAAAAAAAAGAGAAAATTAAAAAAAAAAAAAAGAAAATTAGGAGGGAAAACTTTAAAAACAGTTTCTTTCTACCTGTGTTTGAAATACTGCTGTGACAGTCGTGACTGTTGTGTTTACTCCTGACAGGAAAAAGATGACTTCAAGCCGCAGGCATCATCTGAAGGTATGTCGCATGCAGTCGCCTGACAATATGTAATTGAAAAGTAATTTTGCTTTATTGTCACAAGTTGTAGATCAGTCTTTTGTGTGCTCCCCAACTCACCTCAGATCAGCTGGTGGTGGTTCTGGTCTTCCAAGCACCTGTTGTCAACAGTTAGTTACACAGCGCCCTCTGGTGGACAGACTATGCAACATTGTTTGCATAGTCTGTTGGTGTCCTGTCCCATTTATCAGTCATTATGCATACTGATTCAAATATATAGTGGCAAATAACTAACATAGGCCAATATATCATGAACCCGACCCTATTTTATTATCTTGCTGCATACTGATGATGATTATAATTGACAAAATGAACCTTAATGCAGTATTCAAGTGTTAAAACTAACTAAACCATAAACTAAACCATAAACTCAACAGCTAAGTGTTTTCTGAGGTCACAGGTCAACTGACTCAAAGAGTTTCCCATAGTTTCCCATAGACCTCTATACAGCCAAAAGAGTTGCCGTACCCTGCTGAACATTTTAAAGTGTGCAGGTTTAAGGCAAATTTTCATTTTTCACTTTTACACTCTACAGTTTATTACTACTGACTTGTTGACTTTTTTTTTTTCCCCGTCCTGCAGAGTTTGATGCTGCAGATCGCGGCGAACTGGATTGAAAAGGAGAAACAGGAAATTGCAGCCTCCAAGGAGACCTACATGGCAGAGAACTGCCCCCCTCCTGCGCTGAGTGGAGACCAGGCAACTCTCATGGTGAGAGTCAAAGCTCAACTGAAAGCTGCTGGAGAGAAATCATTCTGAATTAGCCCTCTTTATGTTCCCTTTATCACTGTTTCATTGTATGCGGATGATGCTTCTTTTTATTTGAATGTTAAAACACGGAGGATTTCAGAATTTTTGTCTTGTTTATTTATTGAGGAAATTTATAACTATTATATCCTCAATAAAAATGAGTCCTAAGTAACACAATGTTACATGTGTCTGTTCCTTCAGGAAACCTGCAAAAAGTTGCATGCCCTCATCGACAAAATCGATGAAGAGAGGTACGACCTGGACATGAAAGTGGGCAAGGCTGATAAAGAGGTACAGCTTTTCACATCCACAGACCGTGTTAATCTTGAAATCACCTGTTATGATGTAGTTGTAAACAAAACAGGAAGGCAGCGTTGTTTGTTTGTTTGTTTTAATCATTCCCGTTTTGAGTATTAAAGACAATTTTAGTTTTTATCTGTTCAGCTGCAGCCATGATGGTGTTTAATGTCACGGGAGTCAGTAGAGATGAAATATAAGGAACAAATTCAACTATGCTTGATCTACATACAAATTTGATATAGCATCAACAAATATAAATAGATGTCCCATATTAGTATCGTGAATTTTAAAAAATTGTAATAAAGTTGCACAAGAGAATACATATTTCTTTCTATATTTCAAGGGACTTTCAGAAATTATGCTAGTTTCTGGAGAATTGATTGATCTGTGGTTATTTCATATCTATTAATCTCAAATCTAGAACATTACCTCCTACAGAGCAGGTTAGCTCTGCAGTGTAAATTACCATGGTGATGTACCCGAGGAATAAGTGAAAGTACCCTATATCTTCCTTTAGTAGCCTGGGCGCTTATTAAAAAAAAATTATCCGGCCGGCCCGCCGTTTAAAAGATACCGGCTCTTATTCCCTTCTCAGACAGAATTGTCGCAGAAGTGAGAGGGAAAGAGGACCCAGGTGCGGTTTTTAGACTGAGGTGAAAAGACAGTGCATTTACCATATTTACAGTGCTCCAAAACGTATTCCAACACTTCCCAAATAATGCAGTTCCCAATTGTGCTCCTCCTTTGCTCCCAAGTGTCTCCTTGTCTGTGGTAGCCCAGTGCACGATAGGTGCTCCCCGAAACTTCTCTCCGCCCGAGAGGAAGTAAAAGACCAGAAAATCACAGTTAGCAGGTTCGCTAGCCGACAGTTCCAGTTCAGTGTTATAATCCCACTTCTACGGTTGCTGCATCCAGCATAAATTCCGCTGGTCATAGATGATGGCTGATTGGAAACAGCTGACCAAGTGATGATACACGAGAGGACCGACGACAGAGCCTGTTTTTTTTTGAGCGACGTTCCAGTCACACTCCATACCAGTTGGTGGCGATAATGCACCATTCAGTTGTTTGCCAACCGCCAATAAAATTTAAAAAGAAGAGGAAAAAGAAGAAGACAGCGCGGCGGGACTTCCAGGTCGAAGGTCGCCCGGCTACTATTGGAGACCAGCATCTATTTGTCGTGACATGTTTTCAAACCCGCGTTTATTAGAAACCGGCGTTTAAAAGAGACAGGCTACTAATGAAAGATATTTGGTAATACTAAAAACCATGGCTTAATCCTGAAATCTGGACAAGCACAAATCATTTTGTATCATTCAGCTTTTTTCACAAATCCTTGCAGCTGATTTTGATTCACTTGTATCTTTTTGCTCATACCATCATTTACTCCACATGATGGCTGTTTTACTTTTTATATTTCTTACAATTTAGTTGCATGACATGTTCATTTTATGAGTGAGGCAGCATTTGAGAGATATTTTTTCTCCATTAATACTGATTAATAGACTGTTTTATTTTTAACATTTAAATAGAAATAATAAAGTAACAACAAAATGTGTTGTATAATTAATTTCCAACAAATTCTGTCATTTACTATCACACCCAGGAATTTAATTTCACTCGATGTTAACACTTTATTTACGTATCTGAATTTGATTTATTTTATACATAATTCAATTAATACTTTGAATTGTGTTCTTTTCAAATTTAGTGATAATTAATTTACGTTAAACATTTTTTTTTTTATTGCATTGAGTTGATCAGGTTCAAAAGTTGTTGCAAATGATTAACAGAGCTGGAGATGTAAGCAAATTAAAATAAATAAAGCAGACATTCTGGAAATATCATTGATATATTGAGTAGTAGTAGTGGTTTTCATAACCAGAGTCCCTACTGCACTGCTAATATATACTCACATTACAGATAAAACACCCATTATGAGTGCATGCAAAATGTAAAGTACTTTCAGCGTATTGCCGCTGATTCTAAATGCGTTCCCACTGCTCTGCTTTCGACTCAATTTCACCTTTAAACTGCTTGGTCGCTCGTAGATCGATGACCTGAAAATCAAAGTGGTTGACCTGGCTGGAGTGAAGAAGCCCGCCCTGAAGAAAGTTCGTATGTCCGCCGATGCCATGCTGAAAGCTCTGCTGGGCTCCAAACATACAGTTAACCTGGACCTCAGGGCCAACCTGAAGCAGGTCAAGAAGGAGGTGAAAGAGGAGGTGAGTGTTTGCATTTAATAATTTAATTTCAGATTAATTTAGGGGGCTAGAAAGTCTTGACTGTCTCTGACTGTCACTGTTATTCCTGCAGCCTGCAGAGGCGGTGGGCGACTGGCGTAAGAACATTGAGGACAAGGCTGACAGGAAGAAGATGTTTGAGGCCTCCTAAAGAACTGCACACGCTCTTGTAGCTGTTCTAGGAAGTTAGCACTTTTTATGGAATTTCTAGCATTGCTCATTGAATTGAAAAACCCATTTTTCTCATTAAATTTGTACGTTTCAGCCGGCTTTATTGTACATTTGTATAACTTTCAAAATTCAAAGGGTAAAAGCTTTGAATTTGAATTTCTTAAACTTTTATTCGTCAGTGTAACTTCCTGTTTCCGTCTGTACTGATGTTCGCTTTTAGCAACTTCCTGCTCCTAGTCTTTTTGTAATAAATGTATTTAATTTCCTACCCCTGCTGTCCTTGGATATTTTGTCTTTGACTCAGTGATGCACAACACTGCAAACACGACGCACTGTGATCAAACGTTACAGTGCTGAGCTTGTCTTTCTGTGTTTTTGTCCATGCTTAAAGCAAAGGTTGGTTTGGAACAGAAGCCAAAGTATATTTCTTTCTCTAATGACGACATGTTTAAGTGAAGTTTTACATTAAAAAAAAAAGTTGCAAACAAAAATTTGCAGCTGATTGTTAACGAGTTCTGTTTGAAGGTGCACGTTGGAGCTTTAATTCGGATGTGTTGTGCTCTTTGTAGTGCTGTGCATGTCAGTGAGGGACAAGACACAATATCCACGTTTTTCCTACGGCATCATTAGCAATCATTTCCACTGCTCTCAATTGGAAGAGCCATTTATCGCCATGTAGAAGGGGTTTTTGTGCAGTCAGGGAGCTGTGAAAAGTGAACATTATCTTGTTCTTTTGTAATTCTCACATCATAGGTTTTAGAAAACACAGGCCCCTCCCCTTTATAGACTGTATAGAAAGATGGACAGTGGCTCTATGCTGGATGGATTAGGGCTATTCTGTGTTCAAACGAGTAACCTAGAATCCCACACTTTGCAATATTGAATTGATTTTATCAGCTCACAGTTGCACTGTTAAAAAAGGATGAGCATATGATAACTTTAGTGAATGCCACAGTTTCTGATGTACAAAAGCAAAAATGTGTGTGTTAGTAGGAAGAGCTAGCATTTACCAAAAGCAAGACAACACAGTGTTGGTTTTTCAGCTCCAGGATTGAGAAGCAGTTTCTCAATGAATAGATACCCTGGCCTGACAGTTGTCTCCTGATGTTGGGTACATTCCCATTTGGCAATACACCCTGTAGTAGGTAAATGTGATACACTTCCAGCTACCTAAACTTTCGCTAGCCAAACCAGTTAGCTAAACTTTAAGCTGAAGAATTCTTAGGACAATATAATGATTTTATATTTTTATTTGCTATAAAGTACATCTTTATTGCCATATTGTAACTCTACAAAAACTGAAAAAAGTATATCTAACAACAACGAAAAAGATATGCCTATTGAAATTGAAAAATGAAAATTATAATATACTTTTTGTATACATTTGCACATTACACGTTTGGACAGAGGTATACAGTTTATTAACATAAAAATATGTATGTTTCACTCATCAAATTATAGACTATAGAGTTACATACACATTTGGAAAAAAGATACAGGAATACTTCCAAACTTCCCTTTTGTGTATAGTATGTAGTAGAATGCAGTTGTATGTGGTCATGTGACATACCTCTTCACTTAAAAAAAAAAAAAAGCTTATTCATGTAGAGTGTTCTTAATTATTACTAAACTCCTCAGTCATCCATGATGTTTCAGCAGCTTCGGCACATAAAGGAGTAACATTAATGGCGTATTTTGTATGATACAGCTATATGTGCCTAAACCATTCCATAAAAGTTTCAATGCTGGTTATAAATATTCGGTATGGCTTTTTAAGTAACCAGTTAAGTTTAAGTCACCTCTGAGATTTTTCTCAGAGCTCTAGTTACATGATGAAGAGAAGCTAATGTACATCTCTGACCACACGGGGTCAGCAGAGGATTTTCTGCAGTGGGCTTCTTTAAAGTTTTCTATCTGCACTCTTCTGCAAATGCCATCAACTCATCAAAAAATGTATCCAGTCAAAATGTTTCAAGTAAAAGTAAAATGAGGATTTTCAGTCCATCAAAGCAGATCTGGGAGGACTGATCTATGACTACTGGAACATTTTAGTTTGACTTGGGTTTGTTGATTATGATGCCAACTGACTGAACAGGATGGATAACTTCCTGCTGTTTTATATGACGTTCTTCGGTTTACATATATTGTTTATGTAATTTAATTAAATTTATTTATTTTTTTAACTAAAAATGTTGGATTTTTGTGCTGTTTACAAAACCATATTCAAATGAAAATTTTCAGGTAAGTCAGTTTTTATCATATTTATCTTTCGTTGCCTTCCATGTGATAATAAGCACTGTTTGTGCTTACTGCAGTTTTTTAAATTTCTGTCTCTTTTTTATTTTCAGTTGCTGTCATTCCAACGTGAGTACTTTAAAAACGTGAGTACTTTAAAAACAGTTACACATTTATAATATCTGCATCCAGAACGTCTTACCACATCAACAGACACTGCACAAATCTTTGCATTATTAAGACAAAGCACTCCTAATGACAAAGTGTGCATGTACAGTTTAAGCGCATTCTTTCATTTTGTAGATGATGGCAAAAAAAACAAAACAAAAACAGAATCTGAGATATATCCGACATACACATCGCACAAAACTGCTTAAACATAGTGAAGGTTGAAGCCTGTGTGGACAGACTCCATTTCACATATTTAATGCTTTAATCTGATGCACAAAATAAATGTTTTTTTTTTTTTATTTTACCTCTTTGCATCCCCTCGGGTTTGATTTCTTGATATTGTCACAGCGGTTTTTTTCAGATTTTTGAATGCCCTAAACTAGAAATTATCCCAAACTTTAAGTCACAACAAGTATAATTTAAGTGTCATCATTTTCTTATCTCCTGTTGTAGAGTGCGTCATGTCCAGCTGCTTGCCTGACCTGTCCTAAGGAGGACTGCTGACCGCCTCGGATTGACTAAAATTTATGAGGTGAGTGGTCAAGGGATGAAGGCATTTCAGGAGCTGATTGGCCTGGTTAGTCTCAGGGTTCCTCATGGCCATAAAAGTTAACCAGCCAAACCCCCGTCCAACCCATATATACCCCACAGAGTTTACTTTTTAATCAGTGACTCCCTCACCGCGTCCTTCAGCCAGTCTCTGCAGGCCTCCTCCTCATCACTTTGTAGGTGAGAAACTCTTTTACTTAATGCTTAAAGTGAAGCTGATCCTCAGAGGAGAAAGAATTTAGTGAGTCTGGTGCAGCTCAATCTTGCAATAGGTTAAAAAACCTTGAACTAAAGTATTTAATAAGAAAATTATTTTTTACAGAAGTATCTAAATTTCTCATTTTTTTCAATCATAGCCGAGGTAGTAAGTAAAGTTTTCATATTTTTGGGGGAGGTTTCCTGTTTATATATTATAGTTTTTCCATCTTTCATCTTTACATTATGTTGTACAATGGTCTGAAAATCTACATAAAACTACTGTAAGATTAAAAAAACAAACACGTTTTCCATATTTATAAATAAACAACAAACTGTATTATTTCAAAAATGTGTTTTCCAAAGTGGTTAAAAGACATTTCTATCTCGTTTTACACTGAACATTACAATTAAGCGTTTCCTGATTATTAAAATAGTATTAAAAACTTGTGATTATGCACATGTGGTTTTAGTCAGCTGCATTACTATCTGTAAATAAATTGAATCCAACAGTTATCAGCCTGCGGGGTCAAAGAAAAGAAAACTCAGATGGCGACAGACCGTCATTATCTTTGCGGCACGTACACCTGAAGTCACCTGAAAGGCAAAAGTAAAACAGGAGAAAATGTCGCTGCACAGAGTTCATGAGCGATTTTCACTGCCAGTAAAACATTAATTAGTCAAATGAGAAGGTTAAAGTGAATGAACATGTAAAGGCGTACAGCAGTTTGATTCAGGTGTTGTCCTGAAGTTAATGAGCTTTGATAAAATTACAGAAAATAGAAATGAAATAGTTTCTTATAGTTTGATAATTTCACAGCTGAATGTTGCCCCTTTGGATTGCATTTCTCTCCAACATGTGAGGTTTGACCTTTGACATTGAGCCGGGATTAGCAGTGGCCCAGCTGGCACAAGATTCACCCTGAAGTGTCTATTCTTAAATGACCAAAAATGCGCAAACCACCTGTGGAGGCTGTCGGGGGAAGTTTCCAGAGGGAGATATCAGAAAAAAGTGCAGAACAAAACTGAACAATACTGAACTTTAACAGTATTTGTGATGTACTTATTGTTTTTTTTTTTTTAACACATATTTCTACACCTGGTACCAGCGTGCAAGTTGCATTTTAGTATCAAAACTAAATTTAGAAAAGCATGGCTTTGTATGTCATTGTCCAGAAAAAACTAAGCATATCCCATGATTCAGCCTGTAAAACCATCTTTGGTACACAAACCTCCACGAAGGCAGCTCGCTCTCTGGGCAGTGTTTAATTTCACGGGAATAGTGTTCGTTTTCCGTTTACATTCATTTTGTTTTCTTTATTCTTTTAAAATGTATTTTATGAAGTTTGTAGTGCAGTAAAAATAAAGACGAGGCAGATGTGAAATGTGTAGCGGTGAGGTCAGAGGTGACGTGATATTTGGATGCTGTAATTTGAATAGATTTTTTTTCATTCCCTATATTCCTAATGTTGTCAGTACAAACAAAGGCAGCAGGAATAGTAGTTTTAAACAGCTCTACACAGGATTATTAGCACTTTGATCTTCAGCTCAATCTACAGTATTGACCTTGAAGAAGAGGTTGGAGGTCATATGTGGTATTTAAGATTTTTATATGGTATTTTCTATATGTTGACAACACACACCAAACATGTAAGAAGTTATGAGGCCTTTTGTCAAGTTTCACGTGTCCAACAATAAATCATAAAGTTGACCTTGAAGACCTTGGTGAATGTGAGCCCAATTTCAGTGTGTTGTTGGCTCCACTCTCCACAAAGTTTCATGAGATTTCAGGGTTCACACATGACCTCTTTGGTGGAGGTAATAAATTAATTGAATTTACTGAATGTATTTGTTTTTTTACTTACGTTACCCCAGTTGTCTCAAATCTTTGCTTTCATTCTCTTCTTTATTTTTTTTTACCAGAGTCAGAAACCTGAAGGAAGCCACAATGTCTGAGTGAGTATATGTTTATTCTGTGTAAAACACTTTGAAAGAGCCAATCAGGACATCGCATGAGTTTACATCAGAACACTTCAATGTTGTTTTAAATATGTCAAATCTTTATGAATTAAAGGGGAAAGAAGATGACATCAAGCCGCAGGCATCATCTCAAGGTAAGACTCGGTTAAGATGATCAGCGCTGCATCTAAGTGGCCCCAAAACTAAATGAAGCAGCATCAAGAACAACAGTAATATACAGCAGAAATAATGTGGAATCTGTGTTTCGTCCTCTTTTAGAGTTTAATGCTGCAAATCGCTGCCAACTTGCTCGAGCAGGAAACTGATGAAATCATCGCCGCCAAAGAAGCGTACATTACAGAGAACTGTGCTGCCCTCGAGCTGAGCGGAGACCAGGCAGCTCTGATGGTAAAAACATTCACCCCACAACACACCAGTCAAACTTTATCACCTCATTCTTACATGATGGGCTGATTATGTGAAAACAACTGTTTCTGTTTTTTTTTAAAAATTCTCGACAGGAAGTCTGCAAAAAGCTGCATCAGGCCATTGATAAAATTGATGAGGAGAGATACGACACCCAGGTCAAGGTGGAAAAGGCCGACAAAGAGGTAGAGTTTTATGTGCATGTGTCCTCCTTTTAGTAGATTTTGCAGCGCAGTATACTGCAAATATTGATCGCTCTGAGTCTTCGTGTGTCTGTATTCATCTACTCTGTTCAGCTTTTGAGCCTTTACTTTTGACTTCAGATCAATGAACTGAAGATGAAAGTCATTGAGCTGGCCGGAGTGAAGAAACCCGCCCTGAAGAAAGTGCGTATGAGTGCTGATGCCATGCTTAAAGCTCTGCTGGGCTCTAAACACACAGTAAACATGGACCTCAGGGCCAACCTGAAGCAGGTCAAGAAGGAGGTGAAGGAGGAGGTGAGTGTTTTGCAGGAGGAGGATCAGGCTGGTTGTTTAAGAGCGCTGAAAAACATTAACTGTCACTGATGGTGGGCTGTGTTTATGTCCTGCAGCCTGCGGAGGTGGTGGGCGACTGGCGCAAGAACATTGAAGACAAGGCGGACAGGAAGAAGATGTTTGAGACCTCTTAAAGACTTTCTCATCCAGCTTTGGTTTTCTTCATTCTGGAACGTTACGACTCTTTATCACTGTTACCTCTGATCTCCTACGTGGAATTGGAAAAGCTCATGCAATTAAATTTTCTTTTTGAAATAAGGCAATGCTGTGAAGCTGCACTTTTTTCAAGGCGGTCTTTGGGTATTTTAACGTCTAATTTAAGTTGGGGTAATTTATACAGGCTGTTGTACATTCACTTACTCCTTAATTCAATCAGGTTCAATCGGAAATGTAAACCAGAAGAAGCTTTTTATCCAGGTGCAAGACGACTTTAACATAACTTAAATTTCCAAATAGACAGAAGGAAAACTGAGATGTGTTGTGCTGATGTTGAACCAGCAGATGTCAGCAGAGAGCCTTCTCATCTTTAATTTGTTGGCTCCGTTTTCTTCTTTTTAGTTTGAGTCCTAGAAGATGGCTTTTGCTGTTTTTTTTTTTGCTGATCAAATCATATTTGATCGCCAATAAAGCTGCAGCCGCACAGAGTTCTACAAATGGTGAGTGCAGTTTTCCTCTTTTGACCGCCATCACTCTTTTCTTAACCACTGCATGAAATTTGTCTTTATTTCTTACAATATTTACAATTTTTATCTTAAATAACTCATGTTGTATTTTTAATAAAAAGTTAAGTAGGGATGTCCCAACATATTTGGGAGGTTTGGTAGGTTTAGATGTCTTTAGATTTGTAAATGTTGTTGTTGTGAGGGGGGAAAGCTAAAAACAGTTTGTGTTAGACATCAGAAATTGAGTTTTTTTTTTAAACCCTTTTTAAGTTCAAAGGAAGAATGCAGTTTTTTTTTTGCTGTTTTGATCAAACTGATTTATTATTAACAATAAATCAATAACAATAACAACATATCATCCTTAATGCATTCAGCAAGTGAAACAGAACATAAAGACCAGAAACAAAGTTTATGTGCATTTTTGTCCACTTCAAAAAAAAAATAAAAAAAATTCAAAAACTAATATATGCACAGTGAAAACAAAATTTGCAATTTTACCACATTTGTATTTAAATATTAGTGCTTATTAATGTACTTATTATAGGTAGCATGCACAGTGTAGTGCATGTTATATTGTATAGTATTATATTGATGTTGCATCTGTGGTAGTACATAATAAAAAAATAATATTAAGACATATTTTTATTAAATTGAAGTAGTCTTCGGTAAAAACTACATTACGGTTATTTCATTGTTAGGATAATAATATTCAACATGTTCTCATCCCAAAGCGTAACATACCGACGCTATGGGACAAACCGTCGGTATGTTACGCTTTCGGCCACCCAACACGTCTCTATGTTACAAAACATGAGAACAGTTGGGAATGAACCTACACATATACATTGATTTTACTTAATCTACAAATTGGGGTGGCTGGGGTAGCTCAGGTGGTAGAGCGGGTCACCTCCTCACCGGAAGGTCGGTGGTTAGATCCCAGGCTCCTCCAGTCTACATGCCAAGTATCCTTGGGCAAGATACTAACCCCATGTTTGCCTACTGGTGATGGTCAGAGGGCCCGGTGGCACCGGTGTGCGGCAGCCTTGCCTCTGTCAGTTCGCCCCAGGGTAGCTGTGGCTACAATGTAGCTTGCCATCACCTGTGTGTGAATGGGTGAATGACTGAATGTAGTGTAAAGCGCTTTGGGGTCCTTAGGGACTAAGAAAAGCGCTATACAAATGTAGGCCATTTACCATTTAATCATCATGAATCGCTTTAGAAAACTAATACCATTAAAGTTATGGTTAGGGTTAGGGCTGGAATACACGGCTTGAACCTGTGTTATTCAATTGGATTCCATCCACAATCCGGTGCGTATCATAGTGACGTGGATGGTTATCTTGCGCGTCCCCGTTGGACGCGCAAGATAACCTTTAACCCTTAATCCTTAAGTCGAACTTTGTTTGTCAGACTTAGTTTTGTTGTGGTTTTGTTTGTTTTTTAATATTTTGCATTTGGCACGCTGACTCTGGCAATGGTGTGGAAAAAAAAATCCACAGTCCTCTCTGCTTAAAGAGCAGACTTTAAGCTGCACTGGCTGGAAGTTGTTTTGATTTTTCTGTTGAGCCTCTTCACATTTCCCACGTCACCGGTGACCCATCGAGGGTGATGGTTCGTTTTGTTTTAGCCACATTCATACAGTTTATAGGGACATTTTCAGAAAGTACAGGATGTTACCTTTGACATAAAGAGGTGTACATGGCATTAACATTTTAAAAAAGGGTGGACTTAATTCAAACCCCCATACACACTTAACCCTTAACCCCAGACAGGACTTCAGTGATCTGGTGCGTGAGAAGAGGTAACTTGATGCTGAAGCCTCATTTAACTAGAACTGAACTTGATTGTGTCTAATAGCTTCACATTCTGTTCTCAGTGCTGGGAATCAGGGAGATTTAATTATGTCAGCCACTCCGCTTGACTGTTGTGTGACAATTGCTTCATCCTTCTGCTGGCCCCCACTGTGGAAACCTGATAGCGTCTGTCCAGCCTCCCATCCAGGGAGGCGACTTCCTCCAGTAGAAATTCATGAGGTTCCTCGTGGTATTTCTGGAGCCTGATGACCCATTGGTCTGAAGTAGCTCTGCTACCATAAAGAGGGCTGGCTTTCCTGCTGAGCCAGCACTTCATAACCTATATACTCTGTTTAATCTTTACTGTTTGAGACTTAGCGGTGTCTCCCTCCCTGTTCTTCTTCCTCGTCTTGCTCAGTAGGTGACAATTTCTCCTGTAGCTTCACTCACTGTCAGGGAACAATGCAGAGAGGTCTGTTCAAGAGGTGGGGCATCCGGGTGTTCTGGAGAGGCTTATTTAAGAGCGAAGGACTAATTTTTTTTCTTTTTAAAGATGTTGCTACAGATGTGACCTCTGACCTCTGGCGCTGGTGTTCAGAGAGAGAAGGAACAGTTAGCTGGAGCTGAGACTTACGGCGATACTGGACATGCAGAGGGGTTAAAATGTGGATTTTGGTGTTGCAGATACTTTATTGAAGTTGTTCTTTTCTATGTTTGCTTGCACGCTGTTGAGGAAACTGTCAAGATTTGATGTTCGAAACAATGTTTGAAGATGCATTTGTTTTACCACTTTAGCTTTAATCGGCACACGCATTTGGTTGGAGTTTTTGGATATTATAGATCTGCCATTCCTCAACTCATTTATAGATCTCCAATCATACAATAATGAAACAAAATGGAGATAATGGGAAGCTTTATTTAGAGGTGAAGAAGAGTTGTTTCCCTGCATGCATGTTCTGCTGACCTTCTTGTGCTTGATTAAAGTTTAAGGATTTGATTCGATTCTTTCTAATGCATCTCTGAGCTGAATTAGTGACTCTCAGCTCACAGCTTTTCTTCACAGGACTCAGTTTGTGTCTTTTAGGTTGGGATTTGAAAGTGAGGATTTGTATTTTGATGATGAATGCAGACTTTATTTGTTGTATGTCTTTTCAAAAAAGCCTCATTCTCCAGACGGTGACGTGTCCGGCATGGCTGCAGGATGTTGGAATCTGTTAGCGGCTCTCACCGCGTGTGCTTGTTGACCTCCAACAACTTAAATTCCAGGCAGAAATGTCTTCAGAGGGGACAACTGTTGAGCGCTCCCGGGCACCTGACCCCGCCTGTCCAAAATTAGCTGGTTTGTGGCAGCGGGATTTTCCATGATAGTAAAGCGCATCGTGTGTCTCGCTGGAGGTCAAAGGGCACCCGATCAATAACAGGCGTGTCCAGTTGAGCCGTGAGTCAGAGTCAGGGTTCTGTTACTTTTCACTGCATTTGACTGACGAGTGTTTTCTGTCTTTACAGGGTGTGAAGATCACAAACAGCCAAAATGACTGAGTAAGCACCATTTTACATTTTTTCATCTTCTCCTTATTTGCTTGCCTTCCATCTTTTTTTCCCCTGAGTCTTCCACTTGTTCTGTATTTCTCCCCCTTCACCTTCCTCCTCTTCATGCTCTTCTTCACCTCTTCTTTTCTTACTCCTGGTCCTGCTTCACCTTTTTCTTCGTTGGTCAAACAAGAATCTGATTGCACATGAAGCACTTTAGAGATGCAGCATTTATCGGTGCGAGGTGCCGACAGGTGGATTTATATTGTCAGGTTTGCTGTTTGGCAGACGGGTTTAGCACCCAAACACAGGACTCCACAGACAAAATATCAACTCCAAAATCAGCTTTATTGCAGACCTTCAGCAATTAAAATGAAACAAGGAAATAGCTGCTAACGAGGGGCCATGAAACACACAAGGCACACAGCTTAAGGGAGAACACGACAAAGGGCAAGAGAAGACTGAGACAACATATACACACAGAGGATAACAAGGGAACGAGCCACAGGTCAGAACACAGCTGAACATTACACACACTGGACAAGGGATTATCAAAATAAAACAGGAACTAGCCAACAGTGAGACCTCGACTAAGACATATGAAACAAGGGAAGCAGGAAAAACCAGGGATGAATAAACCAGTGTGAAACCAAGAAATGCTGCAGTAACCACCAGAACGTATGAAACCAGAAGGACTCTAAGACTAACTCTAGGTCAACCACTCACACATGGAACTGAAACCAGTAAAGAATAATGTGACAAAGATGATCAAAAATAAAAAGCTAAAGAAAACTCAGAACATCCCCCAAACTCAACAACATGTGTAGAAACAGGTTTTGTAGAAATAGAAAAGTATGGCATACAATAAGGAACTGATTTCCTCGAATGCAGAAAAATTAGACTTGGTCATTTCAGTTCTGATAGTCATTTTCTAACCTCTGTCTCACAGGGGAAAGAAAATGACGTCCAGCCGCAGGCATCATCTGAAGGTGAGACTTCAACCTTCATTCTTTCTAAAACCTTCGAATATTTGGAGACTCTCTTTTCACTTTGCATATTTTTGTCTCCCTGCAGAGTTTGATGCTGCACATCGCCGCCAACTGGCTCGAGCAGGAGAAGACAGACATTGCAGCGGCGAAGGAGGCCTACTTGACTGAGAACTGCCCACCCCCTGACCTCAGCGGAGATCTGGCTGCCCTCACGGTTAGAGCAAAACTGCGTCATATGCTTACAATTTATGACCACAAGAAAACATCTGGGGGTGGGGGTTCCTCATTGTAGTGGAGCAGGTTGTAAAAGGTTGAGTTTAGTACATCAGAGGACGGTGAAACGTTTGTGTTATCAGCTGATTAAATCTTACATTTCCAACATATTGGAAGTGAGCTGCAAAGATTCACCAAAAAAACAAAAAACCCATCCTTACACATAGTGATGAATTATATTATATATACTTAATAAACACACATTTATGTTTATTTGGAAATTATGTTTTGTCCATGATTAAAAAGCTTTTAATTTGATCTAATTTTACATTTAGAGCTGAATTGCACCATTTTCAAAATAAAAGTATTTTAATGAGATGTACTTATGCCAGCCATTTATTTCTTACTGTGGAAAGTGTAAATCTCACAAACAGCTAGAAACCACATCTATGAGGAAAAAAAAGGAAATAAACATGAAATCTATAAAACCATAAAAAAGAGGAATTCAGATAAATACCTCCAAAGTGAACTTCCACACTGACTGCTAATGAAATGCGTTCGTTCTGCACTTTAAAAGGACGCCTGCAAGAAGCTCCATGCCGCCATTGACCAGGTCGACGAGGTGAGGTACGACACAGAGATCAAAGCGCAGAAAGCCGACAAAGAGGTGAGAGTTTGAGCGAGATTATGGAAAACTCACTTTACTGACATTTGTAATCTTGATGTCATCGTGTGCACGCTTTAGTTCCAGATCTAGTCCCTTTGAGCATTCTCGACTGGGTAGGTCTAGATTTCAGTGATAAATATTAAACTTTTGTGCATTTTTCCCCACAATAAAAACATGTAAGAATCAGAGGCTCAAACACTCGTAAAGTAATGACTGCCGCTGACAGTGAGCAGGTCTTTTTTACTCAAACAGTATGAACTGTAACTCTTGTAATGCATGTTGAGAGGCAGCTTGATGACTATGAAAAAGCTGGAAGGAAAAAGGAGAATTTGGTTTGCTACCAGAGCATTTTTGATTTTCAAGTCTGAAACTCAGTAAGCTGTGCTGGAACAGCTCATGTTTATAATGGTTTTTATTTTCTTAGCTGCTAAATCAGTTCAGGACTGTAGGGGGCAGAAGTCCGTCCCAGTTTTCATAGGGTGAGAGGTAGATACAGCCAGGACAGGTCACCAGTCCATCACAGACACACAAGCATTTACACCAGCTTAGAAACCTGAATGTCTCTAGAGTGTGGGAAGAAGCCAGAGTATCTGTGGCTCTGACTGGCTGCTTTTGCCACCCTTTAACAAACGATTCTCGACCTCCAGATCACGGATCTGAAGCTGAAGGTGATCGAGCTGGCGGGAGTGAAGAAACCCGCCCTGAAGAAAGTGCGTATGTCTGCAGATGCCATGCTGCAGGCTCTGCTGGGCTCCAAACACAAGGTGACCATGGACCTGAGGGCCAACCTGAAGCAGGTCAAGAAGGAGGTGAAAGAGGAGGTGAGACACGAGGGCTTCACAATAACGAGAGAGGCTTGTTTCATCATCACTGTGTGCACTGTGTGCAGCTTAAACAACTTCAGGATTCGGTTCAGCTCACTGGATCGAATTCATCGAAAGAAACAAAGCTTAGCCACGTGTTAGAAACTGATTTAAGGTGAACGCTGATTCAGCAGGTTTACAGATCTTTTCTCCATCATAAAAACACCTCACATTTGCCCCAGAAGCTCTATATAGTGGAAATATCCACTAATCTCGAGTGATCTCATTATTTAAATGAGATCATTTTCATTATTATCTTCATTTAAATGATTTCCCTCTCTTTTTCAAATCTGTCACGGCTGCGATGGCAGACATGTGGCGTGGTAAGAGAAGGACCCAAGTGCAGGCGCTGACTTTACTGAGAGTGAAACTAAGAAAAAGCCTAAACTGGGAAAAACTAAACATAAACATAACACAAGCCTAAAACTAGACTTGAAAACCTGGAAATGTGAGGGGATGGAGAGCAGAGGTAACACAGGCGGATGACAAGCAGACAGACCCACAAGGGGCAGAGGAGAGCACACACTATAAATACACACCAAGTAATGAGGCAGGAACACACAACAGGAGGGAGACACGGCTGGGATTAATCTAACATAATGAGACACAGGAAGCAGTGATAAATCAAGAACTCAAAAACTATATAATAATTCAAAAATACACAACACTGGGTCACTGACCCAGGACCGTGACAAAATCTGTGAAAACTGATTTCTGCTGGACAAAATAAATAAATAATTATAATGACAGTTGAACAATATTTTGCAATAATAGAAATAGTTATTTAAAGTGCACAGCTGAAATAAAAGTTAGTTAGTTAATTTGAAAATGAAATATAGAATACTGACATAAAATCATTTAATTACCACGACAAAATAAAGTCAGAATAATTACTTGTGTGTGAAATCAAACATGCAGAGCTGTTGTCACAGCTGTGGCAACTCCCTGTGAAGCAGGGAGCAGCTGAAAGCAAGTTTGCAAACCAATAATAATAATTGTAATTGTTTTCTTATAAAAAAATGACAAAAACTGATGTAAATACACAAGTGAAATAAAAATACTGCACATCAACAATGAAGATGGCATTACATGTGAACCGTTATGGAGAAGAAAATAAAATCATAGTGGCCTAATCATTCAAACATTGTACAAGTTAGTATTTCTCCTAAACAACATTTAGTAGAAATATATTTTATTTTCATCTTGTTTCCAACTATGCACAGCTATCATTGAGTCAAGTTTTACACTGGTTATTACAGTTTTAGATTTTCTAATTTGTTTTATTTATTAATTTATTTTTATTTTGAAGTCAGTTTAGTTTCATTTAGTTTCCAGATCAGTTTTGCTCTTTTCAGTTTAGTTTTTAATGGAGGAAGTTAAACGTTAACATCTCAGTTTGAGGTGTAGATGAATTCTCCTCATTCTTTCCAGCCTGCGGACGTCGGCGACTGGCGTAAAAACATCGAGGACAAGGCCGACAGGAAGAAGATGTTCGAGAGCTCCTAAGAGCCTCCTGGATTGGCGAAGATGGCGGAGGGCGGCGGGGGTGTTCAAGACCTAGGTCTGAGTGACTGAAGGTGTCTGTGGGTCTCATCTGGACCCTCAGGGACAAAAGTTCAGACAGTTTCTTGATGTTTTTTTTTGGCTGTTTTTGTGACTCTGTCACCCCCGCGCTTCAGAGAGACTGAACCAAACCAGAGTGACATTAACTTTGTCTGCAGTTAAAACATCCTGCAGAGAAACACCAGTTCAAAATGTGCAGCTTTTCATGGAATCGTTAGCAATAAAAGTTTGGAAATAAGGATGAATCTGTTGCTACTTTTATCCACTTGGTAACGCTTTAACGCTCTTCCAACTGATTCTCCAACTTTTTCACACTCACGCTTTAAAGAAATTAGATTTTTGACAATTTCATTAGGAAAAAGAAACAGTAA
Organism: Pelvicachromis taeniatus; assembly: GCA_015108175.1. Lineage (NCBI taxonomy): Eukaryota > Metazoa > Chordata > Actinopteri > Cichliformes > Cichlidae > Pelvicachromis > Pelvicachromis taeniatus. The sequence goes on from VURO01010186.1 coordinate 23,761, forward strand.
GAGGACCTGGACTCGATCTGAAAGCAGAATACTAATGTTCAGGTGAGAGAAGAGATTCTCTTACATGACTTTTCCAGGCTGCACTATAAAGACAATAAAACTGGATGAGTCTGATGGTTATGAGAGTAAACAATGAAACCTAAAAGTATGATGTATAAATACTACTTCTTTTAAAAAAAAGAGTAATAAAATAATGGACAATGCACAACAACATTTTACGGAAGATCAAGCAGCTGTTGCTAGTGAACCCCAAACATCACATTTTCTGAGAGTGAGCATAAAAAAAATCATTTTTATATATTTTCCACACAGAGAAGCAACGATTCAACCATCTCGTTCTCCTAGTTTCTATTGCTGCTTAAATTACTAAAGCGAGCTTGTCTTACCCTGCTGCAAGTAAAAAAATCATGTTGCAAAAATGCTCATATGCTGGAAGCATTTCCATATTTATATATTTAAACTATGTTAGAGTAGCTTTGTATAATTTGTGGCTCAACATAACCCTTCTTTAAATTGAGCTGGGCTTAGTGTAACCCCTCATTTTAGGAACTTTCTTCTGATTGGCCGTGAATGTCAAACAAAAGCTTTGATCAGCAGGCGGGCGGTGTTCATCTGGTCAAAGGCAGAGCATTGTGATGACCCTGTTAGGGTTAGCCACGCTTAATGACATCTTTAGAGCCATTTATTTTGTAAACCTGGCTGTTCAGAGGAATCTGCAGCCTAAACTTTAAAACGTATTCATACGCAATGTTTGAAATTTTGGCCATGTTTCATATAAAAATCCAATATTAAAACAAGATATAGTTAAATAATTAGAAAAGATATATAAAACAAGAAATAAGAAAATGCATAATAAGTCCACTTTGGATTTTACAGAAAAGCTGAAGATTTCCATTTGCTGTGATGCTGCAGGCCTTAAAAATGCTCCTATTGAGTTAAAGCTCAAAGCATATTTTAAATGTGTTCAAAGCCTCTGACCTCTGAAGACATAAAAAGCGTTCTGTTCATGCTCCTTTAAGTTTATTCCATATACACAAACACAGCATGGAGGCATGACGGCTTCTCACAGGGAGGGCGGTTTGCAGAGCAGGGCCAGGCCGGGTGTATTTCAGGAGCTCGCAGGCCTATTGGTCTGACTGGGAATCCATTTCCATAAAGAGGATCTGAGCATTTTGCTGAGGCATCGCAAACCACCATATAAACCTATTTCATTTTTCACTGTCTGTGGCTTTGGCAGTGTCTCCTTTTCTTCCACCAAGTGTGTCTTGTCCTCTTCTTCCTCCTCTCAATAGGTGAGAAATCTTCCTTGTTTTCTCTTTTTTCTTCTTCTTCTTCTATCTCCAGCATCTTTGAGCTTCTTTGAGAGCAGCATCTTCTATTTTAGCAGATTGAATAAATTGAATGTTTTTAGAAGATACGTGACTTAAAGCTCTGACTGTTCCTCACTCAAACCAAGTGGCTTCGTCACATTTGTTGGTAACATTTGACTTTTTCCATCAAAGCTAAATTTATATGATGTGTTCAGCTGGTCTGCCTTAATGTTGTCAAGACCTGATTTTAGCAAAGTGGAAACAAAGATTTCTGTTGTTCCTTAAAGTGTTTATTGAGTTTTTGGATGTGTGTACAACAGAAATACGAGACGATCCGAAAGCCTGGCATTATAAAAATCTGATTCTGGTTTTTTAAAAATATTTGAAAACATCTTTCCGGTTCCCTGAAAATGTTTATGTATAAAGTTAAGAACTGACCAACACTCAAATTATTAATTAATCTTATATATACATATATATTATATATATGTATCCCCCTAAACAAACAAACAAATTAAAAAAAAGATGACTAATCAAAAAGTGACCTTAATTGGTCATGAAGACACCCTGTCCCTGACTCATTTGTACCTCAGAGGTAGTACGGATGATTAACTAAAGGTTAGTTAATGTTAGTTAGTTAATGATGTCATGTTAGTTAATGATATTCCACTGTAGATTTTTTTCAAATGAATCCTTCACTTGATCCTGGTGTAAACTGCAGAGACGTGACACACGATCCCGGCCATCCCAGTTTAGTTCAGTTGACGTCGCTGCTCTTCAGCTGTGGCCTCAGATCGCGTTACGGCCCAAATATTCCCGTCTATCCATCTCCATCACAGCAGCAGAACATGCTGATCTCAGAGAACCTCGCACTGATTATCTGAACATCTAAGTAGGGGTTAGAAAGACCTCAACGTTTCCTCCAGTCACTCAATTTTATCTTTGTCTTACCGCAGGTTGTGAACCTCAAAAACCGCCAAGATGTCTGAGTAAGTGCGAAGGACGTCCTATCTGATCGATGCACACGTCACCTGATTTAAATATGCACAGAAATCTGCCTCCTTTTAAAGATGCTCCCTTTAAATGTTTAATATTTAGATTAAAAAAAGATGTGCATTAGAAAAATGTGACTTGTATCATTAATGTACAACTTCCTCTCAAACAGGAAAAAGATGACTTCCAGCCGCAGGCATCACCTCAAGGTAAATAAAAAATATGGAAAAAAAAAAAAAATTGTATTCTTCTGAAATAAATGCTGTTTTGGAAATACTTTGAAGCTTTGGACTGATCAGAGTGATCACAGCTTTTTGTTTTTCTGTCCTTTGAACAGAAAGCTGTGGAATAATAATAATACGTCATTTTTTTAATGCTGCCGAATACGTTTGAGTGCAGACCATTAAACACGAGCCTGCCGCTGGGTTAAAAATGGAGCTTTATGCTCTGACGTTGTTTGATGATGTTTTCGGTCCTGCAGAGCTTGATCCTGCAGATTGCTATGAACTGGATCGAGCAGGAGAAAAAGGATACCGACTCGGCCAAAGAGGCCTACATGGCCGAGCACTGTCCTCCTCCAGACATGAGCGGAGACCAGGCTGCCCTGATGGTGAGAGAGATATCAGTGTTTACCTGGGGGGAAAAAAAGAAAGAATAAAACTTTTTTTTAGTAGTTCAGGAAACAATCAGCAACTATATAACCATTTTTTCTGTATTCATGTATTTCATTTATTAACCCATTCCTGTATTTATTTCTTTGTGTTGTTTTGAGGAGAAAACATGCATGTTATTGGTTTTTTTGACATTTAAGTGCCACCAGAATGCAGCATGGAAAGTGAACTTTGGATGAAGTCAGAGAAGCTAGTCTGAACTTCATCTTGTGCCACTGTAATTCATCATAAATATAAAGTGTTCAGTGAAGCAGCCAGTGACCTATTAACATTAGCACTCCTCTGCCAGAGGAATGTGCATCCTTTAGCACTTAGCTGCTTTGATCAGCGTGGCTAGCAGCACTCTAACTTGCATGTCTCTTCCCGTCTTATGTATTTTGAGAGGCAAAAGCAATTTTACATTTTGCTTCAAACAAATGATTTACTCACTGTTTTTTTTTTAGTTTAACAGCACTTTTGATATAAAAAGGGAAGGCTGTGTGACTCTAAAGCTGTGGGAAGATCATCTTGTGGGGTTTCTTTATGCATCAACAGGAAACCTGCAAGAAGCTTCACGCCATCCTCGACAAGATCGATGAGGAGAGGTACGACGCCGAAGCCAAAGTGCAAAAGGCTGACAAAGAGGTAACCTTCCTCTGGGTGTATAATGGGATTAGAGTGGCTTCTACAAAGTAAAGAAGGGTAAATATAAGACGTTCTTTCTGTGCATAGATTGAAGACCTGAAGATCAAAGTTGTGGACCTGAGAGGAGTGAAGAAGCCCGCCCTGAAGAAAGTGCGTATGTCTGCTGACACTATGCTGCAGGCTCTGCTGGGCTCCAAACACAAGGTGACCATGGACCTGAGGGCCAACCTGAAGCAGGTCAAGAAAGAGGTCAAGGAGGAGGTGAGTTGACAGACGGTGTTGTATGTGAAAATGTGTCAGCATCTACAGAGACAGACGGAAGAAGCAGAGGGTGGTTTTGTCAGGATGAATTAACTTGTTTGCACTTTTAGTCCCAGCAGTGATGGATTTTTTTTTTTTTTTTTTTACATCACTGAGTTTACTGATGTGGTGCCATTAAACCTGTTTTAATGTAGATGAAGCAGCTTATCATGAATGTGATGTCCCTGACCCGTACCCTACACTGTCAGAGTATTATATATGATATCAGAGAATTTTGTCTGTTACGACTGTTCTCCAAAGTTTTTGCAATCGTGACAAAATAATTCTGTCGTGCACCAAAAGCTGCTGGTGACTAAATCAGTTTTTACACAGCCAACAATAATATGCACACCCTGGGAAATTTTTGTGGCTCCCTGTAAGACAACATTTTTGGACCTCTGATCAGAAACTAGCACTCGAGGCTTTGTATGCCACACATTTGCTCACAGCTGAAGTTAAAAAGCCACTTTTTTCTTAATTTCTCTTAAATCTGTAATTACCAAGTGTATTATATTTGATCCACAAGTTTTGGAGACTTCTTCATCTTTGCTGTGTTTCTTTTTGTTCCTGAAAAACTTGAATAAATCTCACACTTTGTGATGCAAATTAAAACTTATATGCAGAAATTTATTTTTATTATTTTTTTAAATTGTCAGAATGATTAATGAACACAGTTTTTTTCTAAATTAAACTTCTGTCAACTAGTTCATCATTCAATCTTTACAGTCGGAGAGTCACTGCTTTTGGTGTATTAGTATATTTTTAAAGGCTGACATCAACAGCACTACTTCATAATTTTGGACATTTCTGTTGACATTATTAATTATTTCAAGCTAGCTGGAGTTAAGAGTTGCCAGGATTAGGCATGTAGGGACTAGTTTTATACATGTCAGCTGTCAAAATGCAGAAATCAGCAGATTAAGTTTATTTGTCTCTCTCTTTTTAAAAAAAAACTAAGATGTCTAAATTCCCAATTTGTCCTCTCTCACTCTCTGCTTCCGGTCCTCTGCAGCCTACAGAAGCAGTGGGCGACTGGCGTAAAAACATTGAGGACAAAGCTGACAGGAAGAAGATGTTCGAGGCCTCCTAAACATTTCGCTGCTCTTTGTTTTTCTGTTTACATGAACTCCATGTGTCTTATTTGTGCTGGTGGAAGAGCACGTTTGCTTTATGTCACACAGGTCTGAACAGCAGGTTAGCATTTCTGAGAAGAGTCACTAGGCGGGGAGTTGAATTTACCTGAGGGTTGTTATTTTGCACTTTGTCGTAGTCTGGAGAGAGGGGAAGGTTCACACACCAACACCAAGTCTTCAACTCCACACAGTCGGGGAAACAATCACACACAATGTTCATTATACACAATAAAATCAAGTGTCAGAGAAAATCACACTGTTTTTGTCTTTTTTTTTTATATCAGCATTATATTTACAGGATTGTAGTAATGGTTGAAGTTTGAAGTTTAAGTCAAAATATTTCATTAAATCTTTGTGAGCAGTTGGGGTGACAGATGGAAGACGGGATAAAGACATGCTGTGGAAGAGAGCCAGAGATTAATAACAAGTATGATTCAGTGCAGAGAGGTCTATAAACATATTGTGAGTGAAGAAGAAACACTCAATGCATCATGGGAATCCCCCAGCAGCCTACACCTATTGCAGCACAACTAAGGGAGGATTCAGGGTCACTTGACCCAGCCCTAACTATATCCATCCATCCATTCTCAGCCGCTTCTCCTTTTCAGGGTCGCGGGGGGCGCTGGAGCCTATCCCAGCTGTCTTAGGGCGAGAGGCAGGGTACACCCTGGACAGGTCGCCAGTCTGTCGCAGCTTTAGCAAAAAGGAAAGTTTGAAGCCAAATTTTAAAAGTAGAGATAGTGTTTGTCTCCTGAATCCAAACTGGGAGCTGGTTCCATAGAAGAGGGGCCAGAAAACTGAAGGCTCTCCCTCCCATTCTACTTTTAAATACTCTAGGAACAACAAGTAAGCCAGCAGTGTGAGAGCGAAGTGCTCTAATGGGGTGATATGGTACTACAAGGTCATTAAGATAAGATGGGGCCTGATTATTTAAGCCCTTGTATGTGAGGAGCATGTTTAAATCAATTCTGGATTTAATAGGGAGCCAATGAAGGGAAGCCAATATAGGAGAAACCTGCTCTCTCTTTCTAGTCACTGTCAGGACTCTTGCTGCAGGGACTAGAAAGAGACAGCACATTTCTCCTATATTGGCTTCCCTTCATTTAATTGCTCTCTCTTGTGTAATATATCAACCATTAATGCATCTATCATATTTTCATGCTGCACTATAATTGTATGTGCACAGTTTGTTCTAAAAAACTAATAACAATGTGAGTTTTTGGTTTATCTTGGCTGCAGTGTAAATGTTGAGTCTTTAGATTTCCAGCATCAGTTCCAGCAATTTCTTTTTCTGTCTTCTGTTTTGAACGTTTTTGGAAGATGTCTTCAGACATTTATTGAACCATACAAAAGCACCTCATTATCTGATGTGCAGCTCAAATCTTTTGTGACGCTAAATTGCAAAGAAATGTTACATTTACATAGTCATAAGGTTCAAACAGTGACAGAAAATCAACATCAAAGATCTATATTTCTGTGTTTGGCACCAAGGCTTATAAGACAAAAGTGTGAAATATGGCAGACAGGATTTCTAGAGCACACCTTGATGATAGCATTAAACACTATCTCGACCAGCTGCATGAGCCATCACCTGGAATTATTTCCATTTAACAGGTGAGCTGCTGTCCCAAGGAAGTGTTGGTACACAGCAAAGACCTCCATCCACCATCTGTAAAGTCCATATTATGGCAACAACTGTTCCTCTAGCAACAGTCCATCTTTGTTTTATTAAACAAAGGCCCAGCAATCAATCTCTAAAGCAGGCAATAAATTCAACTATTAATTTCTTGACATTGTATCTGTTTTTTTTTTTTTTTCAGTATTTTTTTTTTTTTTTTTTACCTGGACC
>VURO01010202.1:3000-14926 GCA_015108175.1 Pelvicachromis taeniatus
CATTAGAATGGAATTTAAATCCGTTATTTACCCCCCCCCCCCCCCAAAAAAAAATGTTAAAAAGTTCATTTTTGTTGTTTGTCATTTGATTTGTGTAGAAAAGTGCAAAAAAAATCTGATGGCATGTTACCGAATGAAGTAAATGTAATTAGCACAGTGATAGGAAAGGCTGTAAAATGACACCACTGATCTCATCACTGCAGCAGTCATTGGTGAGCTGATAAAGTGTTATTACATATTAACTTGTATTTTTGTGATTTTTAAAAAAACCCCAAAAAACCAAAAGTAAATCCTCACAAACATGATATCTGAGTGCGTTAAATTAAACTGAGGCTGTAATGAGGAGGGTAATGTGGTTGTATGACTGAACAAGTGCACTGCTGGAGGATTTCCTTCTCTCAGTCCTGGGTGTGCCGTTTTCTCAGCTCCAGGGAACCAGACATGAGTTAGCTCATCTCTTTGGGGTATTTTACAGAGAACAGTATAGAATCATCATCGCAGTAAATCCCCTTTTTTTACCCACATTGTGAACATCTGTGTTTGCTTTGGTCCTTGGCTTATTGTTAGAGAAGTAAAAATGACACCTCAAAAAGGCCAGCACTGCAGTGTTGCACAATATGTCCACGTCATAATTCATGAGTACACATACCATATTTGACATCTGTTCTGTTTTACCATCCATGAGGACTCGTTTGTGTACTTAATTTTTTTTTTTTTTTTGGACCTGTGTCAATGCCACCAGGACTTAAAAACGAGTCCTTGTCATTAAGTCGTGCTCTGAGGGCGCGGCCTGAAACTGGATGCCTACATGTGCTGACATGACCTGCTGTTTGCTTTTATTGTAGAGTTTGTTTGTTCTATAAACACTCTCCTATACAGGGACACCATGCATGCTGAGAAGGGATTGTAAAAAGACCGAGAGAGACTTGATGTTACTTATATTTGATCAAATAAACAAAAAAGCTGAGCCATATTTTACCTGAAATGCTAAAAAGTCTCAAATTAATGAACTTCACAAGGGTTTCGTGTTTCTTCTCCTTTCAGGCACCAGCAAAGCCTTTGGAAATCCTATTAGATTAGTTACTGTGAAACATATAGTTCAAAGATGAACAGTGTGGCAGATTGGCTCGTGAACAACAGGGACAAGATAGAGAAAGGTGTGGAGATCATGGGGCAAGCCTCTGAGGTGCTAGCTGCCACCGTGGGCCAGCTACACCCTGTCTTGGAGGCCGTGTTCGTGGCCTCAGCCGAGCTGCTCAGCAACCCGGACAGCAAAGAGGCTCGCTACTTAACTCAGCAATTCGAGATGGTAAACCAGAAACTTGAAGGAATCCAAGATGAGATTGATAAACTTGCCCTGGAGCTGCAGAGAACGTCGATGAACAAGCAGAACTTTGATCGAGAGGCACAGATGATCAGTCAGTATGAGAAGTTTCAGGATTTTGTCAACGCCAAGCCAAAGTTCAAGGAGAAGAAGATGGAGAAATTCATCAGCCATTATGAGAACACCGAAATGGATTTAAACTTGGATGCCCTCTACAATGCTGTCACTGGGGAGAACACCTCAGGAGACCCTATGCTGGACACTGTAGTTATTACAGAGCAGAGGAGCAGAAGGGCAGTGGAGGACTTCTGTGCTCGACTGAAGAAGCTTTTTGTGGTTGGCATTATTGCTGTCATGGGTTATGCTGCCCTCAAGGAAGGCGGAGTTGGGGAGGAGATGGTGAAGAAGTGGCAAGGGCGAATGGAGGAAGTGGAAAAACGAATGAAAGCAGCTGTGAATGACTGTACAGAGAACTTTGCCACACAAGCCAAGGTGGACATAGAGCATCTAGTTCAGGAGAACCCGGGCACTGTTGACCAGAACTTCACCAACTCCATCTTGGATGCGCTTGCTAAGAAATACGACTGGGTGAACTGGTCAATCAGGGCCTTCAACGACCGGGAGCGCATTTTCTTTTTCAACTGGCTAGCTGGAAAGAAGTACCATGGAAGTGGAGGAGCCAACTGGTTTGACCTTTTGACCAAGAACAAGATCAAGGTTGTGATCTCTTTCTGTGTCAACCCCAAGCCTATTAACAAGAGTCAGATCCAGGAGAAGATTGAGCACGAGAAATTGAAGGGGAACATGATGGCAGTTGCTCTGTCTTTGAACAAGAGCTTCCCCAACTGCCTGGTCCATGCTGTCAGCCATTACAAGGCAGTGGTGCAGTCCACCAACTTCCAAGAGGATTGCTACTACTTTGGAAAACACAAACGAGCGTACCTGTGCATTCACCCTGAGTAGGCTCGTGAAAAATGTAATGTGTATCCTCCTCTTGATGAATTTATGAATGTCTTTGTCAGAGACTTGAAAATATCTCCATTATATAGAAATGTATTCGTAAATGTTGCCTCTGTTGATGTCTAATCAGCTCTCTCTGGGTTTTCCTTTGTGACCCATTGTCTAATGCGACAATTTATTTTCTTATACATACGTTATGTGTAGCTTTGAGGTGAGAGAATTCAGAGCCAGATGTCTCCATGCCAACTCTGTCTTAGCATTAGCATCGTGAATCTGTTCCCACTGAATATTAGCCTGCTAAGGGTGGATGACTGAGCAATATCTGTCTGTGAGCTGTCAGAGATTTTAAAATTACATGTGAAAATCTACCCTGGGAAAACGCTGGCTTTGGATGTTCTGAAGATGACATTCTTGACTATCAAAACTGGGTTTCAATGGGATAATCCTGTCAGTGACTTGATTTTGAAGTAAAAAAAAGATTATGAGGTGTTCAAATTGAAAAAATAATTTTACATTTGGGGGAAATGTGCATATTTGCTTGCTTGGCCGTCGATTTCTATATTAAAAATCAAAAGAGAAATCCGTCCATTCATTTTCTTCTGCTTATCCTTCGAGCCTACGTCAGCTGTCACATGTGCGCACCGGGGTAACACTACATCAGACTGAGATACATTCACACTGACACCCACATTAGAGTCACAATTATGTGTATTGCGGAAGGACGCCAAAGTACTCATGAAGGCTTTAAGAATGATTCCGGCTTTAATTGCACATGAGAGTAGTATTGATCATCTAACACATGACAAAACAATCAAACAAACAAAAAAATAACCATTTAAAAAAAATTCAGGTGGCCTTTTATAATCAGTAAAGCAAAAGAATGCTTCAGAGTGCATACAGGACTAAATCAGTGGCAGACAGTGTAATTAATATTACCCACTCTCTCAATAAAATCTGTTTTACTTTCATTTTTAATAAACTAAAATAATTTTGGTCATTATTTGTTATCATCGTTACTCTCTCATTTAGAGGCTCGTGTTGCGTTCAGACGAACTCGGTCAGATTGGCCCTTTAACGGTTATAATGCTGTAATAACATGCCTTTGTTTATTAGCTGGGTGGAGGCCGATCTGTACACAATATCAACAACAGTCTATTATGCTCACAACTGATTTTCCGTCCAGCACCCAGGATTTCTTTTCTTTTTTGTACTTCTGGGTTTGACTGGGTGTGCCTGCGCGCTGTAACATGAGAGCCACGTGACCAATAGGAAGGCAAACAGTGTGGAAGTTAGAGCTCTTCCGCAAACTTTATGAGGTGAGTCCGTGTTTCTCTTGAAAATGTTTCATAGTGGACAGGCGCATTATACGGCCCTGTGGTGGTGTTAGGGCTCATGAGTGGGGATGGATCGATTCGGCTTAATCGACTTCATGCCGCTCTCGTTTTTTTTTTAAATTCGCTTTTTGTTCACTGCTGTTAAAAGTCCTCACACATTCTGCTCATATATTTCGTTAACGCGGGTTGTTCTTAATGTTAATGTTGTTAACAAAGCGGAGCGGGTGATCACGCCAATCTGCTCAATTTAAAGCAGTTCACGCAAAACTTTTATGGGCGTTGGTTGCCAGATCTGCTGCCACCGCTTTACTTTTTCCAGGAAGTGCTTGTTTTTTGTTTAATCCACTGACGCGGCTGCGCTGTAACGCAAACCCAATCTGTGGTGTGAAGCTGCTATGTTTGTTTGTTTCTCTGCCCATCAGATGTAAAACGATACAATTACAACCCTCGCGCGCGGACTGATCGATACTTCATCCATTAAGAGAGCGCATTTAACAGAGCGTGAAGTTTTTTTTTCTTTTTTCCCCCTGCTCAGTGGTCAGTCTGAGTGGTCAGCTGTCAGATCCAGGGTTTGCTGTCTGCACTAAAGTCAGAGCAGTTAGCGCATGCGCGTTGTGTGTTTTCCGCCACTACACAGATCTACATGAGCATATTACAGTGTTTCAATTCTGCACAGTAATAATAGATGAGAGGGAAACCGTCACCCTGGCTGATGTTTTATTATATCGCTCTATGAGACTGGATCAACGCAGCATTTTATTGGTCAGTTCAGTCCAGAGCAGGGCTCACCAACCTTTTTAAAAGTGAGAGCTGCTTCTTGGGTACTGATTAATGTGAAGGGCTACCAGTTTGACACACACTTCTGAAATAACACATTTTCTCAATTTAACTTTAATTATATGTTATCATTAATAATTAATGATATTCATCTATGTAAAGACACTGATTATGGCAGCTGTTTCCGTGGAGACCAGCTAGCGCTGATCTAATATTTAAAAATAAACATTTTTTTTTATATATTATCTCTAACAAATTGTTACCAATGCAATTGTGATTAAAATAAAATAGCAACTAAAAATTAAAAATAGATGCAGCTTACTGGTAAGTTGTTATAGTGAGCTTTTTTTAGAACAGGCCCGCGGGCTACTAATATGGTCCTTGCGGGCTACCTGGTGCCCGCGGGCACCATGTTGGTGACCCCTGGTCCAGAGTTAGCAAAGCTAATGGTTACACACAACTGAAAGGTCATCGTGATATTAATGGAGTACAGAAGGGCAAAGACACTTTTATCATGTTTGCTGATTTTGTAGTATTTACTGTATTTACCCTCCTCTTTGGTCTTTGAGTGCTTATTTTAAAAAATGCTAATCCACGTTTGTATAACGGTGAAAAACCTAAAGAAATCATTTTGCTTTTTATTGAAATTTTTAATATAAAAGTTTGATCTGAAACGCTCTGGAGTTAGAAAATATCTACTGGTCAAATATGAGCAGGAGAAGAAGAAGAGCAGAAGAAAAAACAAACAGGAAACACAGTAATAAGAAAAGTACATTTTATATTGAATAGTACTGCATACATGAGGATGTACAGGCTCTCCACAGACTGCAGTGTGCGTCTCTGTTATGTGAGCTGCAGCAGCTCTTCGTCTCTGAAAATGTGATTTCTGTCAGCACTTTTATGTTTGAAGCATCTGCGTGGAGGTGTTTCGTGCACTCAGACTGCAGTTACAAAGCCCACGAGACCCCGAGAAGGAGCGAAACTGAGCGATACCGTCAGAGGAAACATTTTTTTATGCTTAAATCAAATGAGATGCAGTAGCTGAAAATGCTCTGGCCTCCCGCTTTGCTGTTTTTCTTCATTTTTAGAATGAAATTATGCAAATATAACACCCTTTATTTCACTTTATCTGAGGTTTGTTTATTTAATTCACTGGTGTGGCATTTTGGGGGTAGAGTTCTTGTGGAGAGGCAGATGAGATTGAACATATTTCTCCATTAAATATGAAGCAGCCGATTCGCTTTGCTTATCACATGTTGACAACATGTCTGGCCCTTTCCCAAAGTATCCTTGGCTGGGAGCAGTGACTTTGACTCCAGGCCAAGATGTAGCCATCATTACAACAAAGCTAAACTCCAATTTCTTTACCTCTTAGGTTTTTAAACAAACAAGATGAACATTTACTGGCCACTTTATTAAGTACACGTGTAAAAATCGAATTCAATCCGGTGCAACGGCTCTGCCCTCAAATCGAGATTAAATGTGTTCAGATTTTTGCTGACGTTGTCAAAAAGGCAATATGTCTCTTTTTATGTATTACTTAGGTTATAGTCAGCGACTCCGTTACATTTAAGCTCCTTTCATTTCGATTCACCCATTTTCCCTCATAGAGAACTTGTGCTGGTTATAACTTTGTTTTATTACAGTCTGCGTGTGTGAGAGGATAGCTTCTTATCTTGCCAAGAAAAACATAGGTGTGTTTTTAAGAAAAGGCCAAACGATTCCTTTAATTTCTCGGTGATCATCGAGACATTAAATCTGATCACCTTGATCACCATCCTTCGTGCTGACAGCTGCAGAGGTGTGCGAAGTGTCGGCCTGAGAAATGGGTGCCATCTCCTGCAGTTTAGCCACATAAACTCCCCCTGGGACAGACTGGACCTCAGCAGTTAGATAAATGAGCTGACAGAGTATTTTCCATTGTCTTGTTGCCGTGGTAACTTGCTGAGTTTCGCTGGAAAAAGCACCCTCGCCCAGCAAGTTTAACCTCTTTACGTTTAATCACTTCCCACGCCCGCTGCTGTGATATCGACTGAGGAGAGACAGCACTGCTGCATATGAAACACACCATGTGAACAAGACCAGGAACTGGAACTGAAGGCAGAGTCTTTACCGAGAGCACAAACAGTCACAGGGGGTCGTAGCCTTTTTTTTTTTCCCACACAAATGAAAGTTCCTTCCAAAATTGCACATTTTCAGATTTGCACAAACGACATGTCTGAACATGTCCAGGAAATCAGTTAGTGTTGCTCTGGCTGTGAGTCCTGGAATCTGGAAATGTTGTTCAGACTGACATTTTCCAAGTTTAGCAAGGATCCGGTTTTTAGGGGGAAATGAAGGGAAAACCGTTTCCCCCTGTATATTGATAAATGCCCAGCATGCTTTAATTTGTGGAAGAGTTATTGCCGAACCCTTGAGTTTACTTTTACTTCTTGCTTGCTATTTTCTTTTTTTTTATTATTTCAAAAATTATAGATTAGATTTAGAAAAAGCCTCGACAACATTAGTCCTGCATGTAGAAAAGTGAAGCCCATCCAATATATGAGACTAAGGGGTTCTTTACAAGCCCCCATATGTCTGTCATGACCTGTTTCACGTCCACAAACCCAGAGCATCGAGCACAGAAGCAACAGAAGCACCGTATGTGTGTCGCTTAGCAGCTTTGGCCATTTGTGACGCTTTGACAGACTCTCGCTGCTCAAAATGAAGCTTTCAGACATATCACACTGTCTTCCTTTCATTCAGCTGTCATGGGAACTGATCTGTTGCTAGAAGCTCATGAACTGTCCTGACTTCATGTGTTAAACCTTTAGAGACTTCCTGTTAATGTTGGCTTTGAGTTTTCAGTTTTTCCAGACATGTTTTCAGTCTTTATGTTAAGCTACGTTGCTGGCTACAGCTTCATTATAATGTTGAATCTAGTTTATCATTTAACCCTTTCCAAAAAAAATGGATTTCAAACTCTTTCTTAGGCACTTGAGTTTACTTTTAACATGGAAAACAACCCAGTGAACAGTGTGGCTTAAAAGAGGAGACGGAGGCATTTATCAGTCCGAGTACATCATTTAGTTCCACATGCTTTTGTTCTCTGCAAGTTTGCTACGGTAAGCATGTGAGCTTTGTGTGTCCTGGTTAGGCCTGGCTTGGCGTGGCTTGAAACCAGCCAGTGCTCCTCCATGTTGTCTTTACATAATAGTCACTCTGTTGGGGAATGGCTGTTTAAGTTAAATGTAAATGCTGAGCAGATACGAATGAGCTCCGAGCGGTGAACATACGAATAACATGCAGCAGTTCAGCCCGTTCCAGTCCTCCGTCATTACTGAACTCTCTTGGCATTGTTGAGTCATTGCTCACTGGGTGTGACCAGCAGCCAGCACCGAAGCTCACTTGGCTGTTTCTCTCTGTCCTTATCAGCGTTTGCTGCGTACAAGAAGCACAAGGCCTACAGTCCACAGTCCAACAACACCGGAGCAGAGCTGTAAGTAGAGTTAGAAGACCAGAAACTGACACCTCAATCTGTGTTTTACTTTTACTGTTGTTCATATTACAAGAGGATCAGGTGTGACCGTTTCTAAGAATGTGAATGTTTTTCTTCAGGCTAAGAGAGACGTCAGCAAAGATGGCAAATCCGCTACAGAAGCTGGTGTCTGAGAAAAAGGACATGGTGGAGACTGTAATGGAAGTGTTTGAGCAAGGAGCTGAAGTGGTGGCCAGCATCGCCGGTGACCTCTTCCCCGTCTTCGCCATCGCAGCCCCGATTGTCAAGCTGGCTCTGGACAACGTGGAGAGCAAAGAGGCCGCATTCATGAGGGAGCAGTTTCAGAAGGTCAGAGATCGGCTGGAGGTAGTGTCTGAGGAGCTTCAGCGGATCAACGAGGAGATCAAGAAGAGCGGAGTGGATACTACGTACTTCCCCGTTGAGGAAAACATCACTAATCAGTTCAGGAAGTACATGGACATCCTCAACGCCAAACCTAAGTTCCGGGAAGTGAAGAAGAAGCTCTTCCTGGAGCATTTCGCCAAGACCGGAGGAGACAAAAATATTCACACCCTATACAACGTTGTGATGGGAGAAAGTTTCTCTGAGGAACCTTTGCTCGAGATCATCCTTAACTATGAGGAGAAAAGTCGCCGGGTGATGGAAGACTTTTGCGCCCGTTTGAAGAAGCTCTTCTGCATTGGGCTCATTGCACTGTTGGGCCACGCTGCTCTGAAAGGATATGATGAGGAGGACGATCTTCTGAAAGACTGGGGTGAGAAGATGAAGGCTGTCCAGGGTAAAATGAATGCTGTCATTGAAGACTGCATCGTCAGCTTCCCCAAACAAGCTGAAGAAGACTCCCGACAGCTGGTGAGAGACCAGCAAGGTTTGACCAACCAACAGCTTGCTGATGCTATGATAGAGAAGCTAAAGAAGAAGTACGACTGGGTGGGCTGGTCTGTGCGTGTATTTAAATCTCCCTCAGGTCTGTTTGCCAACAAGAAGGATTTCCACTGTTCAACGGGAAAGAACCGCTTCCAAGTGTCTTCATCGGATGAGAAACTGAATGTGTGGGTGTCCTACAGCTCCTCGCCCGAGCCTGTGGACAAGAGCCGCATCCTACAGCTGATCCAGTCTCAGAAGAAACTCACAGTGGTCGGGGTCGCCGAGTTCCTGTTCGAGAAGTTACCTGGCGACTGTGTGGTTCACACAATCAAAAGCACCAAAGACCTGGCCTGCTCGTGGAGCTTTGAAGACGAACTTCACTACTGGGAGGAGCACAAGAACCTCTACGTCTGTGTTCACTCAGCTTGATGTTTTAGACACTGAACAAAAGTCACTCGTTGTGCGTTTGTGTTTGTTTGTGTACCACTTCATCATTCCTGCACAGATACTTACTGCACCTTTGTTTCACCTTACACTCATCTTGGAAACCCCTCTGGGCAGTTATTTTGAGGCCCTTATCTAAATGAATGGGTAGAAAGCCTTCAGTGGTCATTAGAACATAAGAAGAAGTTTCTTCCAAAAGAAAAGTTCGAATAATTTGTTCTCACCAGTTATACTAATTAACAGTTACATAAAGTTACAACTCACCTAACTGCTCTGGAGTGACGACACAATCGCTCTCTGTTTGCCTGTCGGATATCGTACAGCACATGCCTTCACCAAACTTCACAATCGATTTTCTTATCCTGAAATGTTGTTTTTATGACATTCATCCACAAGTTCACATAAACTAGACCAGAGAAAAGCCACCCAAAGAATCCTGAATACAAAAGTACGGAGAAGTTAAACCGCAAACATGGTGGCTGACCCACCCGTGCCACTAACGAGCCGATCAACAGCTGAAACGTAGCCGAGCATGATGTTCCGCAGTTGAGCCTCATGATTGTGTTTAAATTGTGTGATGGCAGGCATATTTACCTGTTATCTAGTAAAGCTATAGGTAAGTGTGATATAAGTGTCAACTAAAAAAACATAAAAAGCTTTTTAAACATTGTTTTGGGACAAAATCTCCAAACTCGGGAAGAATTTTCTTGCTTTCCCGTGACCACACAAATGAATCGTGAGGCTCTCATCCTGCTCCGAGAGAAAGGGGGCTTCAAAATAACAGCAAACATGCCTGAAGGCATCGCTAAGGTGCCAGCAGAGTAGTAAGACTGTACAATACCCAGCATTGACCAAACAGATACAAATGCCCCCCCCCCACGACTTACTCTGCATTGGTGTAAATTGTCTCATTTTTTATGAAAGTTGTGGGTTTTTTACATTTTTTGAGAACCTTTGCCAGGAGCTAATCAGCTAATATTTTCCACTGTTCGGGAGGACGTGGTTGTGTCGTTGCAGCAGGGCATGCTGGGGAATTTGTTGTTAGAGTTCATCTGTCGCAGAGAGATTGTGCTTGTGCTGGTGGTGATAAGTGCTGACGTCACCCTGTCGAGGACATCTACACCGAAGCTCAAGCTCAAACTGAATCGAGGCATTCAGAGGGACTGAAACGGAAACTATTCTTGTTTCATTTGGTGAAATAATCATAAATCTCTTGACTTGAAGCTGCACAGCACAGAGCACAAGAGCTCACAAAAGAAAAGCTCACAGTTTTTATTCGCACACACTGTTACGCACATGCTGAGGTGCTGTGGTGTGTAAAATATGCCTAAAATATTCTTGTGTCACAATTTTGCCTGTGAGCTTGTGCAACATAAACTGAAAGTTTGTACATACTCGAAACTCGACCTTCTCTTTCTTAAGGGTCGACTTCTGTACAGGAATAAGCAGTTTGGGGGTTTTTGTGGGATCAATCTTGGGTTTGGGTTTTGGAATTAATTGATTTTTTTAGAGATTTCAATACAAAAATTGTATAATCTGAGGACTATATGGACACTACTTTGTAAGGACAATAACAACCGCACATGTTTTCCACACCGCTGTAACCAATCTGAGTTTCTCCTGTTTCTTTATTATTTTTCTGTTATTATATAAGTCTAATAAATTCTACTAATGATCAATAAAATCATAAGCAACACCTTTGAATGTAAAAATGATTGATAGATTATTCTTATGTTGCACATCTGTGTCATGTTATTTCCATACAGGAATGCACCAAAAGCATTGAATGTAATAAATCTTCCAAACATAATCATGCATCGTTTGTTTGTATGTTATCATGATTTACTTGCAGCTGCAGTTTGTGTGGTCGTCATAAGATCTGAACTGTTTCTTTCTGGCAGATGATGTCATCTGGGATCGTTTTGGATAATTAGTGTTAAGTTCTGCAAAATAATTCAAGACCTGATTTACTATTGAAACAAACAAATGGTTATCATTTATTGATTCCAATGTTATCAAGACATTTATTCATCAAAACATGTGTCTGTTACTCAAACTTTCTCTATTTTTAATTGAATAGATTGCAGATTCTTGAGGGTGAAATCTCACACAAAGTCCTAAAGTCAGCATCAGCAGCAGAGTGGCTCCAGCTGACACTCTCGCTTCAGGAGATGTCCGTACTGCATTTGTTGTTAAAAAAAACAAAACTTGAGCACTGAGCTATTTGTTTTGTTCTTTTAAACAAAGATTACTACTTGATAGAGACGTCCTCAAATTCAGTCACTAGTTAGTGGGGATAGGTTAATTGGAAAACTCTAAATTGCCCATAGGTGTGAATGCGGGAGTGACTGTGAGTGTGAATGGTTGTCTGTCTATGTGTGTTAGCCCTGCGACAGACTGGCGACCTGTCCAGGGTGTACCCCGCCTCTCGCCCTAAGACAGCTGGGATAGGCTCCAGCCCCCCCCGCGACCCTGAAAAGGATAAGCGGCTGAGAATGGATAGATGGATGGTAACTACACGGATGTGAAATCAAAATTTGACTGGTCCACAGAGCCCAAAGTGGACACCAGGGAAAGTTTTTTAAATATAACACCAAAGTGAAATGTGAAGCTGAAACACAATCACCAAAAAACACCCCGATAAAAGTTACAGTTTTACTTTGTTCTAATGAAAAATGTAAATTAGAGAATATTTGTCAATCTTATCAAAAGATGCATAAA
>VURO01010207.1:3393-35107 GCA_015108175.1 Pelvicachromis taeniatus
CCGACTTGAGGATTAGGGCCGCAGATGAAGCTGTAAACAAAACACTGACATATGATGACCAAGTGTTTTTATTCAATCTGTTAGCAAACAACTGCCTAATTACACATCCAGCAGTTAGAGCCCTGCATTATCATTCATTTGCAGTCGCATTTCTGGCCAATACACCCCTCTCTCTCAGCTCTACTGTGGTCTCCAAAATCCCGAGGGAAATATCTGACTCTTAAGCTGCTAAATGCCCCATTATTGGCTAGTTGCTAAATTTGTCTGTCTGTGGTCTGTTGATGGGCAGGTAGTGTGCATAGGGTTTCTAAAGCTTTTTTTTTCTTCTTCTTTTTTTCTGAAAAACAACTGCCTGCTGCTTGCTGTAAATGACACTATGAGAGCACAGAGAGTGGACCAAAACAGTGAAGTTGCAGGCTGTGAAACCAGCACTATAATCTAAAAGATGCTCAACGCTCCGCAAATTGAAGGGATTTCAGAGCACAAGAGCCCACTTTTGTTTTTCATTTGAGCTGCTGTGATATGAAATTTTTTATTATTGGATTGCTTTGACCCTTGTTTCTTTGTTATTCAGCTTCTTGCGTTTAAATCATTTTGCCATCGTTTGGCTTTTCATTTCAAACTTCTTTATTTTTATACTTTTTAGTTGTCTTTTTTCAAATATCAGGAAAGTCGCTGAAAATGATGTATTGTAGCTACACACCCATAACAGTTATGAACAATACCTGGCACAGTGTTGAACTTAGACCGGGAGGATTTTCCATTAATTTCCTTTTCTGTGCCCAGTACCTGCTAATTCAAGTAATGACTGCTCAGACCTGCTACTTTCATGTTCAAATGTGGTGCTTAGTCTCTTTTGAAGCTGACTCATTACTGTATATTCAGCTAAGCGCCATTCATCAGAGAAGCAACTGAAATTTAGTTAGACTTTAATTGAAAAAAGAGCAAAAGAGAAAATTGGGTATGATTGATGGCATGTTAGTTGTGGCGGTGTTTGAGAGAAGCCAGAAAATATGATTAAGTTCACAGACACCCGGCATGTCCCAAAGGGACAGTTTTGAATCCGAAAATTCTTCTGACTCGAGATCTGAATTTTAATACATTTTGTTTAAAAGAAATAATAATAATGATAATTTCAAACTCCTAGTAATCCTGACTTTGTCTGTTCAAATCTAACATCATTTATTGAAGACTGATTCCTCTGAATTAAAGCACCGATTAGAGAAATCCTTCTGCAGAGATTCATTATTTCACCCATGCTCAAGCTAATATCTTTTAGCCATATTGCCCACATTCACAACTTGGCTGTTTTGAGCTGGAAATGAGCCATGGACTTAATATGCACATACGTGCAGGCCTGGATGGTCTGTGTGCTTGTTTTCTTCTCAAATCCTTTTTTCTTTTTTTTAATTTTCTCAGTATTGGTTTCTATTAATTTGTCCACCCCCTCTGTCTGTTCCTTTGGAAACCAACTCACAGGCATCAATCTACAGCATTTCCAGTGGGAAATGGAAGCTGGTTGGACTTGTTTTTCTCGTTTTCTTTGTACATAATTGCTTTCTTGTGCTGTTCCTGTCTTCGCTGAGACAGTCTCAGGGTTATTATTCAAGAGCGACTATCGCTGATTGAGCTGTAAACTACTTTAAATTTTCATTGTGAAGATGGACCACTGCAGGTTGACGAATGAATGCAACATGACCTCCAACACATCGAAATAGACTAACACACAGCCTCCTAAACAGCTGGGTGCGTCTCTAAACTCAGAATATGACATCAGGCAGATTTCTTGCCTTAAATGCACCAAACCTGCGACAAAAGACAGGCTGCTTTTAGGGCCGAACATAAGATGCTTTTTGTGGCTGAGAAATGCAGACGCTAGAATAAAATCCAAAATGTAGCTTCAAGCACAACGCTGCTGATTTCTGCTTGCTAAATTATACGCTTTACCGGTATTTCCACCAGTTCGTCCTGCTCGCCCCATTGTAATGCAAACACGAGGGCCGTACGAGAAGAGAGAGAGTGAATTGGGACAATGATGAAAGTGCGAGCTATAAGAATCAGGACAGCTGTCAGGTTGTGCGGGTGTACAATTAATGGTTGAGGACTGATTTTAGTAGAATGCAGCTACGTTTTCAATAGAGACAGACACAGAGAAGAGCTCTGTGTGTGCAGCAGGTTACACAGTTTGCCATTCAGGGTCAAATGAACAGCTCAGACCTCACTTTCACCAAAAAACAAATTAAGACTCAAGGCTGTGGGGTTTCTGCTTCCAAGAGTTTTCATAAATACTGTTTACACTGCCTTGGAGCAGATATGTACCAAAACCTTGAGCGTTTGTAGCCACATTTATCAATTGTGAAAACTGTGAGAGGACAGGAGGACTTCACATTTGGTAACAGCTTGCTGAAACCACACCAGATCAGTTAAAGAACTAATCATTATCTTCATTTTATATATTGTCCCATCTATGTTACTCATTTATCTAACTGTGTGATGTCTTCTTATTGCCTGATTTGTCCAATCAAAAGTCCAAAGCCCAGAACACATCAAATTATCTCTGATTACAGGCGAGAGAAAAGCCAAAAACATCCAGGCTGTAACCAAAGAATGCTTTGTGATTTTACGCCTCTGGAACAAACAATCAATTATCACTTTTCATTTGGACGCCTAATTAATTAATCCACTCGTTTCTGCAGCCTTACCCAGGTTACAAACTTTATTTGTCCGATCGCAATCCGAACCATTTTTCTCTCCTGACATCACATCCTGTGTTGACACATGTACTAAACTTGAAGCATGTGTTTCTGCAAAAAAGAAAAAAAAAAATCGCAGAGGCAGACTTCTGTGTGTATCCTTGCAAAGAAAAAAAAATCAACAAATGTAAGCACAATACACGGCCACCACACCACTTTTCAATGCTTCAAAAAGAAAAAACAAAGAAAAGGCTTCAGTCGATGCGACGCTTTTCTCTGCTGCCAAGTTTCCCTTGTGCTGTGGCTTAGCCCAACAGTAGCGTAAAGGATGCATGCTTCTTTTATTTTATTTTCAGCCCCCTGCCTCCGTTTTTCTTTTCTTTTTTTTCCCTCCTCCAGTACATCATTCCTTTGGGTGTTTGTGCGGTGTCCCTTAGTTACCGGATAAGAGACCCAGCAGCTCAGAGAGTTAAAAGCCTGCCCTGTCCCACTCATACGAACAAGACCATCAATAATTCACCCTCATCGGGAAGCATTATCTAACAGCCTTATAAAAATTTCAAGGTTGTGGGTGACAACATGGAACCAGTGAAGAAAGTGCTCCGTAAGAGAGCACTCCAGGTGCCAACAATGTGGGCAACAGATATGTTAAAGTAAAGGCAGAGGTACACTCGTCTGCACTATCATGTAAGCCAGTCCCGCAAGGTTGATTTAACCGTTACACGGAAAACACAGAGGTCTCTCTGACATAAAGGACAGCCACCACATATCTCCTCTTGTCTCCACCGTGTGTGTGCATGTGTGTGTGTGAGTGTGTTAGTGTGGCACAGAGGTGGAAGCGTTTGCTCGGCTGTATTAACGCCCAGGCTCATTCTCATTGACAGTGAAATCCCTCTAAGCCTAGATCAATTACATCCAGCTCTGCTGTAATTAAAATGTCCTAACAAAGGTCTTAGGAGCACAGGACAGAAACCTACCCATTCAAAATAAGCTCAGTCCAATCTATAGCAATAACCCCAAGAAAATAATTTAAAGCTTCCTTTGGTGATAAGCACATGCACAAAGTGACTACGCACGGCTGCTGCTCGGCTCAAAACAACCCCAGTTTATCCTTTAATGAGATCAAGATATGATTTAAGATGTGAAAAGCACACGGGCTCGCATTAAGCGCAGTTAGCAGTAATATTTTTAATCAATGCAAGTACATAGTATAAAATACTAATTAATCCATAAGCGCCCCCCGAAAAAAAAAACAACCCAAAAACAAAACCTGTGAACGTGCTTGTTTGGTAGCCCTAACTACTAAGACAACTAATTATTTGTTCTCTTAAGTACATCTGATGCTTGACTATGCTCTGCTGAGAAATGACAGAATGCTTATGAGTCTCCTAATTAAAACTCAGCAGTGGAGTGATTAGCAATCACAACTCCACTCTTCAAATATCAAGATCTGATTTGCTTGGCTGATCAACAACAGGCTTCCTTCTCTCGCTGCAACTCTGAGAGCCTGCAGCCCCTCTCAGTGTGTATTAAGGAGGCTTTTGAAATGTCGGAAATCAGCAAGAAAGGGCTCAGCTGAATTTTGAGTTTTATATTGCTTATCTTTTTTCTTTCTTTCTTTTTTTTTTGCCAGAATGCCATTTGCATTTCTTTTTCTTTCTTTCTCTTTTTTAATATTGACTGCCAGCAATCACAAAATAGATTACACACTGACGGTGATGAACGCCTAAATGTTTTTGGTTTCACAAGCTAATTCATCATGCTATGAAACCCGAGTAAGAAGAAAAACATCAATAACATCACTTATGGTAACCAGTAAAATTAAACTTGAAAGCTGCTCCCTCATTGCGCCGATGAGGGGACTATTCCTGACACGGAGAGAGCAAGATGGCTGACTGCACTGACACATTGTGAAAGCACGCCTCGCAATCCTAGGTAATAGATTCTCTTTGCTGTGCGACTCCCACCACTCCTCATCTTCTGTGACAACGCCTGCCAATCAAAGCCCGAGGAACGTTCAAGGGCTTTGACAATATCTCCTCACCTTGAAAATACATTGGCTTCATCACAAGGCACCGAGTGACACCAAGTAGGCATCAAATAGCCATTAGACATGGCAGACAAAGAGCCGGCACACTACAGGTGATCCCGTGCCTCTCTCTTCTTATTTTTCTGTTTTTTTTTCCCCCAATGTAGCAAAACAGCTCCTTGAAAAATTGGCATTTAAAGTATTCTTTCTGTACATAAAGACACAACAAGAACAAATGCCAGCAATACCGTGGGAGGTGACATTTAAGCGTTGGACGGAAAATGCACTGCATGAGAGCACTAACTGTGGAAGCGTTTTTATGATCATTTGAAAGAATCTGCAGCAAAATTGAAGGAAGTGAAAGAACCCCAATATTATGTTCAATTTTGCCTTGTAATACACTAAGTAGCTTCTCGGGAAGCAAATGCTTCTGTGATGTTTGTGCGAAAGCACTTAATAGCAGAATTCATGCTGTCCATCACACGCGGAGGCCCTGACGATTACTCATTTGGAAAATAAAACATGGGTGTGGGTGTATACCTGGTCCGATCTCTTTGAGGAATAACGATGTTACCCCACATCAGCCGACTCATTTCCATTTTTATGTGATTCATGAATACCATGAAGGATGAACAAGGAGATCTTTCTGCAGTGAAGCATGGCCTCAGCTTCAATTTCTGGGATAATTATATGATACTATTTAGGAATTTGAAGACGAGAGAAGCACTTCCTCGGCTCAAGACAGATGACCTGTCAGATACACCTAATACCAACACAAAGCCTTCAGCCTTTAATCTGCACACTTCCTGTGACCTATACTGTGGCAGAACCAAATAAAGAACCCTATCTTCGTATCCCCCTGAGACAGAGCAGTGTCCTAATATGCTAATGCCAGCCAGTGTTGGAGAAGAAGCTCTGAGGGCGGCCCAGACAGCTCACAGGTCAGTGCTAATCTTCTGATATATGGAGCTTAAAGACCTGGGACACATCCATCACATGCCGCTGACGGCTCCCCTACTGGGCGAGAGCTGCACACTCCAAAGGGTTAACACACACCCCAAAGAGACCTCTGACGATCCATCACTCAAGAACCGGTCTCTGTTTGAGCAGAGAGTACCCTAACAACGCAGAGGAGGTAGCTTTCTCCGCGGTGAGCGCATCTAGAGTCAGCGTGACTACTAGACCTAAGCGCCAAGCCTCTGTTGATCATTAAACATCCATTTTTAAACCAGTGGGGGAAAGTTAACTGTCATTTTAAACGCAGGAGGTGGTAGTATGGGAGAGAATTTTTCTCCCTCAGATCTCAGCGAAAAGGAGCGAAACCATATATCTATCCATCGGGTTAACTACCCGAACACATAATCATTCGTTCCAGTCATCTGTCTCTTTATTTTTGAGGCGAGCCACGAAATGGCTATGATAGGATTCTGCAGCGAGTGAGAAACTCACCCCGAAGCACTTTGTTAAATAAACAAAATGCCCTTTGCTTTCTTCTTTTTAAGCCCAGACTCCTCTGTTGTGTATTTTCCTCCCTCCTTCTGGCTAACAGGCAAGAGTGCCGCTTCGATGTGAGCACTACCGGTAAATATCGGGTTTGGTGTCAACCCCTAAGATTCAGACACTACTCTCCAGACCTGAGTCCATTTTGCAGCAACACTCGGCCAGGACAATATCCATCTTAGAAGGAGCACTGATGCCAAATCCCTCCACTGATAGCAACCTCAACAGAGCAGAATGCATGTACTTCTCCTCTTCAGAAGCTTTTTAATAATTTGAAGAACCGGGCTCAGCACAGCACACCGCAGCATGGTTTCTTCCCGACTCTTGTTTCTTTCCTGACTCACCAAACTCACCACAGTTGCTGCTGCCCTGTCCTCCTACACATACACAATGAAGGCAGCCCTGCTCTCTGAGCTTTGTCAGAAGCCATTGTAGACAACACAGGAGTAAGTCAGTCTTAACACGGAAGGAGAATTCAACCATTCACGAGAAAAGCATCTAAAGTGTGTTTCTCCACTAAGATGAATACAATCCCACCTGCCACCCCTCTCAGAACTTCTTCCTGTCCATTTGTTTGTCCAACTTTTTCGCAGCAAGCCAGTCAGAGGAACTGAACAAGACAGCTGTCAAACCCGCCTGTTGTGAGTGAAGATGGCAGGTGAAGTCCTGCTTTATCCACCTCCGCCCCCCCACCTCCTCAGCCTTCTCTATCCTGCTCTTTGGTTCAACACGGAAAAGTGGCCTCCTACTCTCGCCTCTTTCACAAGTTTTGTGATCATATTTTGTCCGAACATAGAAGGGAGAGGAAGCAGCGAGGTCTCTCCTCTTGAAGGTTGGGAAGCGGTTGGCTCATGTTATTACCCAGGAGCAGGATGACCACGAAGGGGCCACCGACCCCTACTGCGCTTCCAATGGCATTTCCATTCCCTGTCTCTGTGTAATAACATCTCACACGCTGCACTTTCTTTCACTATTAACCTATGCTGATCCTATTTTCAAAGTAAGGGCACGCACAAAGCAAAGAAATGGCTTTTTTTGTGTCTCTCCTTGTACGCTGTGCAAACGTGCGAGTGTTTATTTTCATCTACTTAACCTGCCGAAAATTGCTGTGAACATTAGGCCACGTATCCCCACACAAAAGGAGGAGAAGGGAAAGGGGGGGGAAAGACGAATCCATCAAAATAAACAGCGTCTTGCCGCATTCCTTCTCTGACAAACAACAGCTGCACAGAATTGGAAATAAATATTATCTCTGCGACAAGAAAAACAACACCGCTAGGTTCTCAAGAGTCGTACACAAAGCTTGAATGCTCCGTGTCATTACATCTACGCTCGCTCGGTTTTGGAATTAAACCATTTATTTTGTCAGAAAGCGAGTGAAAGCAAATTGATTTTGGAGCCTTTTTTAGATGCAGGCCGCTGTGACCAAAACGGCAGTTAAAAACTAGTAAACATATTTGCAGCAACTTCTGCTCTTTTCTTTCTTAATTTTCTTTTTTCCAATCGCTATGATTGCTCTGATGGCGTCCCATTCTCCTAAAAAAAGATTGAAACACAGATCTTTGTTTCTGGTCTACGCTCGCCCCGAGAAATACTGAGCGAAAATGTTTTAACAGGCAAAATCTTTTTTAACATAACCACGTCTCTGAACGGCGTCCAAAATTTCCGCTAAATACGCGGCTTTTGGTGTTAAGCTTACAGCCAGCAAATTCTCTCAATCCACACAAAATCTGTTTCCAAGACAAACACTTGCCTCTCGCACACACACATAAACCATGACCAACTGCAGTGTCCAGCAATCCTGTCAGTAGCTTCCACCAGCAACAGCAGCAGCAGCAGCAATTCTCTATCAGAACAAAACTGCTTAGAGGAAGGGGGCTGGTAGCTCAAGTTCTCCCTATTGAAATGCAGACACTTTGATATGGAAATTGGCAGTTACAAAAACCCGCTAGAATTCACACTAGCATGCACTGAAACCATTTGCGCAATGTGAGATGAGATGGCACTTCCTCCCAAGAAAACACAAGACAAATGGACTAAACCAGCATGTCTGGGGTGGGCGAGAGATGGAGTGGAGGTAGAAACAGGGTAGAGGGAGGCAACAGACCATTTGTCCCCCTCCTCCCCCTCCTCCTCCCTTCCCCTCCTTCTCCTTGAATTCCTACCATTCACTGTCCAAGCACTTGTTTCAAGACACAGACCTACCCCCCCCCTCGGACTGAAGTAAAGGCATTTTTTTTTAAAGAGCAACATCTATATTCAACAGTAAAGCCTCCTATCGGCAGGGGAGGAAGTGACCTTTTCATCTTCAGCAATCACTGATGGGTACGTCAGTATTAACCAGACGCTCTGAGCATCATCCCAGCCGGGGGAGACCTTTTTTTTGTCTTTGACCGACACGACACAAAAAACTTATCCGCCACAGCCCCAAAATATGCCAGGTTTTGTCTGGTGGCGAGACAATTAGTCACAGTGTGCATATAGCTTATATAATGCTGCAGTTTTTGCCTCCCCCCCTTTAGTTTGCGACTGAATTGTGAATTTTGTCAGGTTTCTTTTAAGGCCAGCTCATCCATACTTTCCTGCATGAAGCTGTTATATAAGCATATGAAAGGGAAGCTCTCAGTTTCCCCAACTTAGCTTATATAATGTTGCACCACCATCCTGATCTGGTATAGACAGTATGGATTATGTGTAAACGTTATTTAACCTTCCCACGTCTGCCCAGCACAACCTCTGGCTTCTTGCTTTAGTCTGCGCCTCCCTATCTCTAAAAGCTTCACGTGAGATTGGGATATGGTGCCTTCTGCCTGTAAAAACTGTGTGTGTGTGTGTGTGTGTGTGTGTGTGTGTGTGTGTGTGTCTGTGTGTGTGTGTGTGTGTGTGTGTGTGTGTGTGTGTGCGTGTACTTGAGCAAGAGGGAGTGTGAGTGTGTTTGCGAGTGTGTCCCATCATCACACATGGCTGACTCTGGTCTGTGAATTATACATGCCCTGTGAAATGATCTTATTTTATAGCCGCAAAATGGAGAAGTAAATGGAGACAGTAACTGACATCCAGCTACTTAGCTCCTGATGTCCTGGACAGGGTGGAGATGTTTGTGTGAGCTCTTATTTTTTGTCTGTGTTATTTTTGATCACTCTTGAATATCCTATATATATCTATATAACCCGTTTGTTTTTCCTTATGAACAAAAACCGGCTTTGGCTTCATGCTAAGGGATTTTCTTTTCATGTGTGCATTTTGATTAAAAGAAAATCCCATTTTTAATGTGAAAACGCAAGAGCTGTCATAGAATAATCTTTTTTTAAACACCTCTCAGTGGGCTTTTAAGGCAAATTACATGGAAATATATATATCTCAGTAACTAAGAAACTTCACAATAATTAAAAGTCTGGATGCCAAAGCCACTTAAAAATAACGTCGCCTATACTCTGGGCTTGATATTGATCCCATCACCACAGTTTTAAACTGCCGAAGGAGCCCGTGGGCCCGTTTTCTGACATTTGCCTTATCCTATCCTGGGAGTGTAAATAAATGGTATTGATTCAGCGAGACATAACCCAGCATCTCCCCTGAAAGACTCAAAACATCCGCTTTTAAAGGCTACTTACAGAGGGTATACGCCGTGCCAAAATAAGGATCCCGGCGCGGAGTGTGAATCTCAGATCAACACCAGGAGCCCCCTTCTTATTCTTCTTCTTCTCCTCCGTCTCTCCCTTCTTTTCTTTTTCAGAAGAGGCCCCCAGAAACTAAACAGCGGGTCGCACAAAGACGGCGGGGGTTCGGCTGCATGCTCCACTTTCCTCACAGTGGAAGAGAAAGGTGGGGTTTCCCGTGCCAGGTATCTATTCTTCTTCCAGCCAACGCGCCCGGGACCGGACGAATAGCTCCATGGCGAAGGATCTGTTCAAAAGTAATGATCGTTACTCCCCCGCCTCCTCCTCCTCCTCCTCTTGTGCATGCACCCAGGCTCCTTCCGACGGGAGCGCTACGGATAGACTGCATAAAAAAGGGATCACTTCAAGGAGACGGAGATGCGCCCCAGTCTCGTTTAAAAAAATCAAACTCCGAGCTCTGCTCCCGCACTGATAAGTCTTTCTTAAAGTCTCCAGCGGTGGGGTTCGCAGATAGAGCTCGGAGGGGGCTAATAGGACTTCTTCAGGCTGGTTTTCAGTGCGTTCCCTCGGTTGTTCCCTCTGCGCCTCATCCACACGCCGTGCAGACAGTCGGAGCTGCAGCCGGACTGGAGGCAAACAAGGCGAGGAGAAACGGCGCACCGGTCCCCTGCTCTGCAGCAGCTGGCTGTTGAGGACAGCACGCAAAACCTGGAGCGGATCGCCAGGGAGCGCGCGGATTAGGATCCTAATGCCAATTATGACCGCGCGCATTAAGGCTAATATTAAACATTTATCTCCCGGGTGTTCAGATTTTATGCATGCGTTAAAGCGCGAGCGTGTTCTGCTGTTTTCGCTCCGGCTTGTGAAGGTGGACTCTTTAACAATCCTCGAAGCGCAGTATTTTAATCAGCATTCCCCGGTGTAATCAGGAGAAAGGAAGCAAAAAAGGAAAAGAAAAGTGCAAGACCATTCATTACCAAAATCCACCTTATTCCAGGCATATGAATACGATCCTATTTTTAATCCTATTAGAATTTCAGTATTGTGGGCAGTAGTTTTCACCTGGATCATTAGCATTAATAAAAACAGCACAACAACACAGGATAATGAGGCCAGAGCAAGAATTGTTCTAACTGAATGAGGCCAAAGACTGAAAAAAAAAATGCAGAATAAGAAACCTTTTAGTAGAAGCAGTCAAAAAGAGAAAAATACTGGCCACTTACCACCAACATTACCCCTCAGCCTCCTAGCAGACACACCTATGGCATTAATTTCAAAATCTTAGGTCACCTTGTTCTCAAGTCACAGCATTCCCAAGATTTCCAGAACACTTACTCCTACCCTTCACTTATATTTGAAGTTGGCCAATATTTTTAGTAGCTACACCTGTGGTATCAATTTGAGAATCCTGTGTTGCCTTGTTCTCGAGTTAATGCGTTCAAAAACTTAGGGGTCCACGCCACCCGGCAGGTTGACGACAGTACCCCTTCAGGCTTTGGCAGTTGATGGGTAAAAATCACAGTTTCTGTCCCTTTTCACTCCTCTTTTAGCTATCATACCCAAGTGTAGACTAGTAAACTACCACAAGCCAGTTCCTGGAGCTAACTCATTTAACCGTGATTTCTAATTAAAAAGGGACAGAGTACGTCTATCAAATAAGCACAGTGTGCTCAAATATGACCGGTTTGCATCGTGGAAGAAGAAAACTACCAAAACTACCAGTGTATACAGTGATGTTCAGTCACTACCTCAGAGCAGATGTTGTGCAAACATTCAATATCCATCCATATGTTCATGGAAAGAAACTGCAGCGTTCAGTTCCTCCCTTTAATCTTGTCGACACAGAAATAAGATGCTCATCTGAAACCTCGGCTAATAGAGTAATGCCGCTAATGATAACATCTTCAGGGACATATTCAAATACATTTAATTCCATTTAGAGTCCATTACAAAATGTCACATGGTAAATTCTGCTCTGAACACATGCAGTTTGTTTTATGTGACAAAGGTTTCCCAAGTTTCACACTTCAAATGTGATATATGCGTATCTTTAATATGTATCATATGGGGAATTTAGGCATATGCTCATACACAGCAGGTCATCTGCTAGGCCAAAACACCAGAGGTCTTACGTCAATAATCTTTAGAGTATTGACGTAAGATCTCTGGTGTCCTGTGGTGTGGGGCACCTGGGTCCTTGCATGTTGCGGTTTCTAGGGTGGGGTCACTATGGATTGTGTGTGTTCTGTTGCATTTCAAAGATGCACAATCCAGTTGAGATCTGGATGAAGCTCTTTCATGTCATGTTCTTAAAGCAGTTCCTAAGTGGGTTTTTATGGTGTGGATGAGCACAAAGTATTCTCAGGCCTGATTTGGAAATCTCTGTCGTAACTTACGACGTAACTGGAAACCCCTTTTAAACCTACGCCTTCCACGTAACCTGACGTGCACCCCTAGAGAAATGTAACGACACGTCAGGTTGACACAGCCCACAACGACTGAATGGAGTGGAAGGTTACGGCGTGGGGTTAAAAGAGGTTTCCAGTTACGTCATAAGTTACGATGTAGATTTCCTGCAAGTCTAAATCACAGTTTAGATGGGGCTGCAGCCTTCTGGGAGTGCCACTGGCTGCATGAATGTTAAATGCACGTAAAAGTAACAGTCACATAAATGCAAGAACTTAGCAGAACATTGCTTTGTAATGAAATGATCAGTGTTATTACATTGCAGTTTTTACATCCTTCCCTGCTTTAATGTTGTGGCTGATCTGTGTATAAACAGTCATGGGAAAAAGAAAGGAGTAAATAAAGCCCTGTGAAAAACTTAGTTTGCCTATACTGCTTGACTGGGAATTAAGAGGGTCAGTAGCATTTGGGTCCTGCTAATCAAATTCAGTTGATTAACATCATCAGTAAGTGTGCGCACCTCTATAATAAGAGATTTGGGGAGTTTGCAGGACTAGTGTGTTAACACAATGCCACAGTCTTCCCAGGAGTGGATGTCCCAGCAAATTCACCTCTGGGTCAGAATGTGCAATCAGAGAAACTGCAAAAAGAAAAACAAGAGCTACAACTCAGCATGTTAAATGTTAAAGTTCATGACAGTACAGTCGGAAAACAACTGAAAAAGCATGACTTGTTTGGAAGGGTTGCCAGGAGAAAGTCTCTTGTCTCTAAAAAGAACATTGTGGCATGGCTTAGGTTGAAAAGTTATATCTGAACAAAGCGCAAGACCTCTTGAACAATGTACAGAGCAAAGATTATAATGCACAGCACCGCATTTGGCGAAACCCAAACGCAGCATGTCAGCACGAACACTTCATACCAGCTGTGAAGCACGGTGGTGGAGGGTTGATGATTTTGCCTGGGCACCTGGCAGTGACAGAGTCAACCATGAACTCCTCTGTATAGCAAAGTATAAAAACAATTAGTTCACTTATTGCTGTTAAAGGTGGTTCTACAAGCTACTAAATCATGACGTGTACTTAGTTTTTCACAGGGCTGCTTTACACTAGCTTCAAATGTGGAAATGCAAAAGTCCATAGCGGTGTGTTCTTTTTCACAAATACAAATCATGTGTATTTCACATTTTTGAAAACAGTGTAAATTGTATATTATCTTGTACTGTGATAGCTTGGCAACCTGTCCAGGGTGTACCTCAACTCTAAGCCTATGGCAGCGGGGTTAGGCTCCTGCCGCCCACAACCCTGAATAGGACAAGAACCTGGATGTTTGTTTGATTTTTGTTTCCATTCATCTCTGTGGAGCACATAATCAAATAACAACTGCCCCTCGACAGTAACGGCAACAATCACAAATTTGGGTTTGAGTGGAAGACATTACAAAAAGCCAAGAAAGATTCGAGAGTTTGTTTACTTATTTTTTTTATGCTGTATACACAACTGAATGGAAAACAATGCTGCCAAGAGCGAATCAAAAGAATAGATTCAGATTTCAAGAATACAATAGTATGGCTTACAAACTGGTTGGCTTGAATGAAGCTGAAAGTAAGCTATATATGGTTACGGTCCTTGTCGACTGAAGGTAATTGCACTAATGATGCAATCCTAAAAGAAAAGATTTAAACCGTTTGTTTGCTCTAAAAGCACATGTGCTCTAAATTCCGATTTTCATATGAGGATCCTAAAACACATAACTACATGATATCTCTGTTGAATACTCTGTTGCAACAGGAGAGAAAAACACCAGGGTGCTAAAATCTTGTCATGCAAGTGCAGTGAAAGCCCTCACTCAAATCCTCAAGAAAGAAGGCATGGAGTTAATAGGCACTGTCTCGAGGAAGATGAATATATAATGCGTAATGTATTGTCACTGTTCCACTGAGACTTGGCTAAGAATGATGTACGATGCAGACATTTTCTACTGCATTGATTGTGCCTTCATTTTTAAAGCACACTATACTTTCTCTCTTGGTCACAATGGAGAGGGCGGCAAATTGAATCCTGATTTTACGGTCGCGAGCAGGGACTCGAATTGTAACTGACTTGGCAACCCCCAAAAAACATGAAACTATAACTGAGTTGACTGGAAATGATTCGGCTTTGTCGATGAAATTACACTTCAAAGCTGAAAGCCCATTAGGATTTTACTGTAAGCTGCAAAACATTAGCATTAAATTGCCATTTGCCGACAAATATGATATAATCTTAATGACAAACTGGACAACAGCGAGTTTGTGCACAGCAGATCCCCAATTATGAAGTCATGATTTGTTGACTGCTCTGGATATGCCTGCTGCAGGCTACATGTTTTTGTCAGGAACTACAAAAAAAAAGGAGATATAAATGGATTTCATAATGTTCTGATTTATTCAGTCATCGCACTAACACTATCATTACAAAGCATTACACCCATGATAAGCCAAAGCAACACGGCACACTAATGGTTCACGAGACGTGTAATGTCTACCTGTGCTGTACTACCAGCTGTGTCCTCGATACGAGCAGAGGTGTCTCTGAACAGCAATCCTTCTGCTTAGACAACATGCAATTTTTTTGATATGCTGTCTGAGCTCTGTCATTTTTCCCTCTAAATATCATGCGAAGCTTGTGTTGTTGTCATTTCTCAACAATCGATGCACTGGAAGAAAATGATCTGCCCAGCTGGAGGCAGGTTTATGGTAACATTTTCCTCAGGTTTCTAAAGTTCAGCCACATGCGGCTTTCTTTTGAACATGATGTTATACCGCTCGTAGGAGCTTTCATTCTTCCTCCTATTTTTAGAGCCTTACTTTGCAGAATTGTAATAAAAGAGCTACCTCAGTGCTGCAGAATCATGAGAATATAACAAAACGCTTGATTGCCAAGTTTGAATGCATTAATATCCGAAATATCTCCTCTCATCTCGTCTTCTCATGAGCCAAAGTACATAGCCAGGTCAGTGGTCTCTGTTACACGTGGCTTCAATATATAAAAAAAAAGAAAAAACAGTCCCCTGGTCGCACAGGGGAAATATGAATTTGGGTCAAATTCACCAGGTGTAAAGCGAGAGGATTAGTGCAGAGATCGCATGTTTTCCAAGGCATAGTTTTACATAATAAAGAAAAGCAGAGTAAAAGAAAGCAGATGTAATGATGCTGATCTACTGGCCCATATTTTTATTTAGAGAAACAATGTTTATGTATGGCCTACTACTGCAAGTGTAAACTCTCTATTTCATCTGAACTGACCCAGGAGAGCTTGGCTCGCTGGTGTTTTATTCATTGTGGTCAACGCAGTATATATGTAAATACACACAGCCGGCCTCGTCTCTGTTTTTTTTCCTCCCCATGTTTTTCTTTTTTCTTTTCGAGGACTGATGAAGTTGTCAGAAAACGCTTGGCTTTGCTTTTTCGCTGGAGCCTGTCATTCTTGCCTGTATTCAATGTGCAATCAAAGCCCTAAGTTATAAAACAAAAGGAGTAGAGAAAAAAAAAAAGCAAGTCTCAGTTTTACTGCTGACTCATCTAAAGGGTGTAAATACATTTCACAGTGAGAGATCAGAACAGTGTCCATGCTGTAAATTATAGGTCTTTATGAATGTTCAGCCAGCAGAAACAATGTGATCTCTTTTCTTTCTTTCTTGTATAGGCTGCTGACTTTTTACCATAGCTTAGCCACTTTTCACTATAGCTCTTGCTTGCTCATTTGCTGTTAATTAGCAAAGGAGAGAATTACTACCATCCAGGCATACTCTGTACACATTACAGGATCGCTCATGATTGCTAGGTTACTGCATCCCTCTTCAATACAGCTTAATCAACAAACAAGCACGGGCATGGTTTACTTTGATCAGTACACATACCATACTTCAGCTTTGTGGTTATGTTGTGTGAATGCATTTTATTTTTTGTTTAGCTGCAACTAATGCGACGCTTTAAAACCGGCTTTGATGATTTCTTTACTTCAAAATTGAAGGAAACAATGGCTCACGCGCATATAAAACAACCTCAAATCTATTTCCTGTGAATTCATTTTTTAGATGTTATTTTAGATTATAAGAGTGATAATTACATTTTTTTTTTCTTCCAGTGGAAGAGTTTTTTGTGGCTTTTCAACCACAGCGACCTCACAGAGAGGCACATTTTAAGAATTCAAGTCCCTCCACCTCGACATCTTTTCTTTGATTTCGTCCTCTCATGCATTCTGTGTGTTCCCTCTCCAAAAGTGCCATTCACATTATGGTGAAAAACCTCATGCAATAATGTGGGGTGTTTCAGCAAACATTCATGCGGTAAATAAGAGAGTAGCTGGGAATGCTGTGGTGAACGCTGTGGTAAATATGTCTCGAGTCATTATTAGATGGTTTTACTCATTAAGATCAAAAGCCACAAATTCAAAGGCGATCTCAAACCTTGAAAAGGGAAAAGCTATTTATTGAAAAAAAAAAAAGAGGAAAAATCAAAGGATCTTAACTGACTTTTTGAGGATTTTCTTCAGGATTTGTTAAAAGCTCTTGTTCCATGCAGACATAAACACTCTCTGTTCTTCCGCATCAAGAAGAAATTCTTTTCAGCATTAATTTCCCAGCTTATTGGACAAACCAGTTTTTTATAGTTCTGTAATCACAGGGCAGCATGAAAAACGATGGGAATTATCACGATCCTTATAATGGCAGTTTCCGTGATGGAGGGAGCTCAACCACAACTGACTCTACTACATTCGTGACAAGACAATGTCATAATTCACACTGAGGACCAGGACAGTCTGCACACTGTATTCCAAAATCCATTATTTAGATTGTGCATACAGTTTTCTATGATTCCAAGCAGCTAGTTTAAAATATTAGAAAACTATGTTACCCAATCGACCTGTCCAGGGTGTACCCCGCCTCTCGCCCCACGACAGCTGGGATAGGCTCCAGCGCCCCCCGCGACCCTGGAAAGGATAAGTGAATGCAAATGGATGGATGGATGGATGGATGGATGTTACCCAATTCCAAGGAAACATTTTTAAGAGCATGCAAATGAAAGCATTCAGCACAGATATGTAATTTCCAAAATTAAGGACAAGTAAGGTGATAAACCTCACTGCCAATTTGCAAATGTTGCAGATCATAGTCTGTATCATCTATTTTGCACGTGTATACAGCACGTGTTTTCAAGTTGGTATGGGACAACGATTCAATTTAGAGTAACTAGAAACCCACGACTGTGAACAAAAAAATGGACACACCACTGTTTTTCGCTTAGAAGTTTTGGATATTTGAATGAGATGGCAGAGTAGGGGTGATACCGATTTATTTCAGTTTGATTCAATTTTATCTATACAGTGCCAAATTACAGCAACAGTTGCCTCAAGACACTTTACACTGTAAGGTAAAGAACCTACAATAATAGAGAGAAACACCCAACACTCAGATGAATCTCCACTATGAGCAAGCTCTTTGGTGACAGTGGGAAGGAAAAACCCCAGAAAGAACCAACCTCAGGGAGGGGCAGCCATCTGGTGAGGGGAGGAAGACAGGACAAAGACATGTTGTGGGAGAGCTTATATTCTAAAGCTGCATCTATGATTGAAAGTGAAATTTTTTTTCTAATTTGGTGGTGAAAAACATGTAAAACTAGACGCACTAAGTAGTCTGAAACTTTTATTTCAAGCTTAAAAATAATATTATAATAAACTGTGCATGTTTTGGATTGTTATTTAGTATGCACAGACCAAACTTTAATACGATAAGGAAAAAGGAAGGTGAACTCTTTTCTTTAGGTCTCATATATACATATATCCCTCTATTCGCTTTTATTTCACTGTTATTTCAGCAGTTTTGGGGTTTCAGTTTGGATGTATCCATAGATTGGCAACATCTAACAATTTTAGCTGGTTTCATGACCTACATATACTGTGTCACTTCACACCATATTTCTCTCCCTGTGAGAAAATGAAAAATTACTCCAGCAATTTCTCAGAACATACTGCTGCTTCATTTTCTTTGTGGTAGTTTCCATCATAGTCAACCAAATCTGCAGACCTCATGACTTTCTGGTGACTTTCCCTTATGAGCATAGTTCTTCTGACTAAAATAAAAATATACATATACTTCATATACTTTGGGTAAAAGCCAGACAGGTTGGTTTGTGGGAGGAAGCCTTTCTAATTTATGTTTAGTAAAAATATTAACTAAACATAAATTAGAAAGTAAATTAATAGTTTAATGACCTACTTGTATATGTGCCCTTTACTGGCTGAACGCACCTGCAGGGGTTTACAACAGTATGTTTGATTCGCACACAGTAGAGGCAGTGAGGCTGTGTTACCTTATTTGGCAGAAATGTGTGCTCTTTCTGACTATTTAATAAGCAAAAATGTTGAAATTAAACAAAAATGCTTTTGATAAACATTAATATGCTAGTGAATTTACTATTTATTCGATATGGCTTCTATTTTTTAACTAAGTTTTAACTTGACAAAGGAAATGTGCAAACAACTCAGCTCACATAAAAACGTCAACTAAAACAATTAGTAAAACGCACAAGCAGCTGCATATCGAGAATCATAAAACAGAACGACACTCACTCATTGATTCCTTCATTTAGATATATACTTCAAAGGTGCTTTAGAGAAAGCTCTGAGTTTCAGAACCATGTTGTATTCTTGGTAGAACCACAGTGAAGCTATATAGTCCTCAGTTGTTTCCCGTGAGACTTGTGTCAGCTGCAGACTCCACTGACAGAAGTTAGATCAAGCATAGAAAGCAGATTCAGCTCTCTACAATAGATAAAATCTGACAAGCAACATGGATTCAGACTTGTCTCCTCTCTAGATCTTTTTGGCTCGTAACACTTTGCTTTTCCTCTGTCCTTAGGAAGCCTGTAAAAATGCTCTTATATGGGGAAAAACCCCAAACAAATAAATGTAATGCATTGGAGTCACTGCCTTCCAACTGGGTGATTTGCCCCAAAAATATCCCCGTGTCCCAGCCCAAAAAACAAGGTTATCTGAAAAAGGCATCTCAATCTATAGTCAAGCATTTTTAAGCACTTGGTAAAGTACTTGGGAACATTTGTTTTAATTTAGTTTCCAATGGTGAATGTTTATCTTATGTGTAGCTGTATGTGTTGTTGCTCTGTTGTGCAGCGAGTTCTTTCACATGGAGACTAAAACGCTGAAAAATGGAAACAGATGCTCATTGTTCCAGCATGAAAAGGCAGAGAGGAGGGGGGAAAAAAGGACAGGAAGAGAAAAAAAAAGATTTACAGAATCTAATGATTCTGTACAACAGTAGCAGATTTAAGATGAGTTACTTTTTTCACACATTTGAGCTGCTGAGAAAACTACGCAGCACTAAAAATATATTTCAAATAAGTAGCCCCAAATAGAGGCAGTTTATTCAGCTGTTGTATCATTTAAATAGCAATACAGTAACAGTATTTTTTGAGGTATCTTTGCAGACTTTTTAGGGAATTGGGAAATGGGACATCTTTGCGTGCCACTGAAAGGAATCCTGTCACTCAAGCTGGTGTTCTGGGACTGCCTCTATTTTTGGTACCTGAAGCACAGACACATGCCATACGGTTACCCTGACACAAACAGAGACGCAATAAATAATAAATCCACCAAACAGGAAGATATTATCCACTCACGGCTTGTTGGAAGTCAATAATTTGCAAAGCAGCTCACAGGGAAAATTGGTTGCAATAAACCCATTATGCAAAAATGCAAAGTGGAATAGAAGCGGGAGGAACACAGCTAGCCTTGAAGTGAGGTGGGACTTTGAGGCAACATCCACCTCTTTCCATGCTAACTTCGGTTCAATTAGCATCCGCAATTTATTTCTCAAAAATGCGAAGCTTTTATAAGCCTTTCTGAAAAGCTGCAGCATGGAATAAATCTGAACACCATGTCATTTTAATAAGCCCTACACAGGTGTTTTCACTTGGCTGATTAAACTTGGCTGATCCTCATACGACCGTGTACTAACTCTGACTCTCCTGCTAGGCTTTCTTGCAGGTCCAGAGACGGCAAAAATAACAACTTCTGAATTTTTATTAGTATAAACACAATTTCAAATTAGCCTTTTGTCCAACAAAATGAATGCACGTGGCTACAAATATTCAATTGTTGGTTAATTCTGGGCAATAATACACAGACGTGGCAACAGTACAGACGTCCTAGAAGCAATGAGACCTGTGTTTTTAAAAAAAAAAGCACCGATTCGACTTCTTTACTCAAATAAGTAAGTAAAACTGAAAAAGTACAGGATCTGAAATGTACCCAAAATACGAGAGTAAAAAGTAGTTCTGGTGATAAACACCACAACCGCTGTGAACCAGTCTATTGCAGTGCTTTACTGTAAATTCAACACAATACAGCAATCTAAACTGTTTATCCTGCACTAAACTGCTGAGCATTTTCATGCAGCCTTTGAATAACACAGTCAGTATATCTCAGTTTGTTTGCCACTTTGACATTTCCACCAGCTATTTTTCTGCAAAGATAACTGAACCTTTTAACAATATCATAATAAAATAATATTTAGACATGGGAATAAAAGTTTTTTATTTTATTTACTTTGCCTCCACACCTAAACATAAAGTATAGTCAAGGGTAGTGGGAAGATGTAAGCAGATGTCATGTTGGCTGATTTCCATCCCCAACACTAACAGTATACTGTGTATTCTGTCTTCATACTACGTAATATGTAAGATTGATTTCAGTGAATGAACTTAACCACCATCAGCTTAAATTCAAATTGATCTCTGCTACACTTGACGTGACCTAACTGGCCATGAACACCGCAGCCTCTGTACACCAGTCCATTACCGTGCTTTACTGTAAATTCACCACAGTACTGCAAGCTAACCTGTCTATCCTGCACTAAACTATAGCGTTTTTGAATAACAGGATGATAATAGAAACATTAGTTTGGTTTGCAGGATGTTACACAACATGAACAAACATAACTTCACATCATATACTGATCCGGTGTAAGATTAAAAAAATGAAGCCATTACAAGGTTTAAAGTTCCAGTTTATCAAATGTCACCGAGCAGTCGTTACCTTTAAATCTAACCTCTCTTCTTCCTCTCCTGTCCTGTCTTTCTTACATCTTTCTCCATCTCTGAGTGAAGTTATCGCTCACTCTTTTCTCGCCCTGGGAAATACAGAGGCTGTACCTTAAGCTAGCAGACACACTGTGCATCAAACTGCACACAAACATTTTGTGGGCTTGCTGATATTTGTTGAGCTGATAGAAATGCTGCATTTGAAATTACATGCTGCTTAAAAAAAAAACCAAAAACACTTTACTCCCTTTACCTCCTCTTCTGTGGCACTAGGTAGATGTTGAAGTACTGCAACCACAAACATCTGCACCAAAAACGCCA
This sequence comes from Pelvicachromis taeniatus, assembly GCA_015108175.1. NCBI lineage: Eukaryota > Metazoa > Chordata > Actinopteri > Cichliformes > Cichlidae > Pelvicachromis > Pelvicachromis taeniatus. The sequence continues at coordinate 25,060 of VURO01010207.1, forward strand.
TTCTAGGTCATTCTGGCCCAATCTAAGGCCTGCGTATAGACGATGCATAAACTATTTGTGATGGATACGCCAACATGATTGTCTTTTATGTGTTATTGTTCCCCCCATTTAGGACCAAATAGCTTTGATATTTGAAGGCTTGCAGTGGAAGTTAAAACGTTCCACTAATGTCTTTAACCTAAAGTAACAAACATGTTTTGAAAATGTCAAGAGTAGGCAGGAAAAGTAAATCGTTGTAAGAAAAATAAATACTCACAGTAGATACCTGAGAATGCATTTGTACTAAATTACTTCCCATCTCTGATAATATATGAATAGTTTATGTGTGTTCACTGCTAGACTTCCGCTGAAGTAAATGGGAGGTTTTTCTGTAGTATAGCATACACGATGGTAAAGGATACCTCACTCTAGTTCTTCTTTACGCTGTCCATAAATTATATCTCTGTGATTAGCTCTAGTGCTAACCTTGAGCTGATACCAGAAACATAGCCTAAATTAGCAAGGGTTGTGTTGTGTTATATATTTGGAAAATGAAATGAAAACAGACACAAACAAACTGTGTAGACCTAGTTTTAGAATTAGCTCAATAGATTGCATTAGTGCATTTGAATCACTGGGTTTATTACTAAAGTATTTGTTATGACGGTTAGTACATTTCAGAGTGCTTTGCAGGTAATAAAGTAATAAAACTTATAAAATAAAGAATAATATCAGTGAGAGGTGGTAAAATATGAATAAAAATGAATAAAAATTTTATATAAAACAATGTTTTTTAAAAAATCTTTATAAAATATTAGTCAATCTGTCCCAACAGCTCAGAGCATAAAAACTAAAGCAAAAGTTTCTGTCCTGAGCTTTGGAACAAGTAAAACACTGCTGCTAGAAGTCCTGAGAGACCATCCTGGTCCATGGTATGTCAGACATGTAGGCTGATGTGAAACCTGAAAGTTCTTTAAAGTAACACAACTTTAAAATCAATACGGAAACTGACAGGCAACTAATGTAAAGACTTTAAAACCGGTGCAGTATGTTCTCTCCTTGTGATCCCTGTCAGCACCTGTGCGGCACAGTTCTGAATCTATTGCAACTGATTTATAGCATTTTGGGGGTAGACCAGATAGGATAGCTTTACAAAGGCTCGCCTTCGAGAAATAAAAGCATACGTTAGTCTCTCTGTGTCACTTAGAGAAATCCTGGTAGACTTGTAAAAGGTTTTATGGGGGTACAGGCACAGATATCTAAACTACATCTAAAAGAAACATCAGCTGGACCCGAATAGCTGTGAAACGAAATGCCAAACCCGCTGATAACACTATCAGTAAAGGCCCTACAACTGTTCCTTGGGGAACACCACGAATTGCCATTATTTTTTTCAGGGGCAGGGAGGGGGCAACTATTAACTGCCAAAGGAAAAAAAAGAATTTGGTGATTAACTTTAACTAAAAGCAGAGTTCCCATCAAATAGTACCAAAACAGAAATATTACTATATTTTAATATGTCCAAAGATTATTGTCTACTTTTAAAAGGACTATTTCTGCACCAGAACAGATATAGCAGAAATATCTAAAACATATCAAACTTATTGTTTGAATGTTGATTGATCTAGGCTTCTTTTTTTAACAGACTTCATAAACTCGGTCTTAAATTGTGCAATAAATTAAGTTTTTACAGAAAGACTCAGAACTGTTAGAACTTTTGCACCCATCCAATTGGTTGGCATGTGTACATATCTCCTCACCATCTGGGAGATATCATCTGTGTCATAAATTTACAATATGTCTGACCGTCCAGATAACTAAAAACAAGATTATACGAGCGGGTCTACCCACTCAGCTGCACATAATAAGCATTTAAATGATACAGCATGAATACAACAAAAAGACTGCTGTGGAAAAGATATAAATTTAAAGTTGCTGAATGCCCACACAAAAGTAGGTTTTTACTCTACTTTTAAAAGAAAATGATGTTGTAGAAAAGCTTACATCATTTGGCAGAGAATTTCTGAGAGTGGGACAATAACAACTGAATGCACCATAATTTGATTTACAATTTATTTTCGGTCTAGTGTAGAGACCTTTACTTGATGATCGAAGGGCTCTCCCAAGTGTGTATTTAGTGAGATGGCTTACATTTTTGCTTTCATGCTTTTACATTTCTATAAATGGTTCTTTTCACTGCAGTAATTCTTTCTAATATGGACCCAAAAACCGCAATGTTTAGTGTTTTCGTTAAAGTCTACCAACAACTGGAGAACTAGTTATCCTGACCATTGGGTATCAAAAGCATGTTTTCAGTAGATACTTATCAAGACAGATTAATCAAAAACATGTCAGTAAACACCATATTAGAACAAGAAATGTATCATGGTGGATAAAATATCTCATTAGCTTATTTACCAAATTGTATGCATCTTGTCAATAAGTGGTCCTAATCGGTCAATCAATAACTGCATGAAAACCATCACTGCCTTTGGGAAACTTCATGTGAAAATTACCTTCATGCTCAAGTGAATACAAGAAAACAACATGCTTCTTTGACTACCACTCATCTCTTAGAGGCCATCATCTCTGCACAGCTCCTTTCTGTGCGGCGTTGACTAAAGTGATAATCACAGCATTTCACAGCCACAGGTCAGCACAGAGCGAGATGCCCTAAAGAGACTGTTGCAGGAAAGGTTTCAGGCATCTTGTTCTCATTGCCTGCTCTTGTTGTTATCTGACTTACTACAAAAAGATTGAAACTACATGTACGGTGCGCTACATGGCATAAACTAATTTCGTAGCTCCACTATAAATGGCACAGTCAGCTTTAACACATTGAGTACCGAATACGGCTGTTTGGCAGCACCTTGCTGCATTTTTCTTCAGCTTGTCCTGATTCTTCTCTCATTATAATTACATTAAAGGTTCCAACAGAGCAAAGACCTAAAATATGCTTTTTCTATAAATAATCAACTCTATTAGTCTCACTGATGGTTGAGCTGTGATAGATGTGAAGTGGGAGGAAGCAGAGGAGGGATTTACTTAGGGTTTTTTTTGCCAGATAAGAGCAGCTAGGATGTCATGGCGACCGTATCAATCTGGACCCAAGTCAAACATGTTTGACATAATTCGAGAATGCATTTCACGCCATGGCATTCGTCTTGAAAGTAAATTGAGTCTGAACAGCAGGCGGAATAAATACGCCAATCACGGCTTCTTGCAAATTCTATGATTTATGCCTTTCAAACGGGATTGTTTCACATATCAGTTTTTCTACCTTTCCTTTCATGTGCATGCCATGTGTTGAGTTCTGTGGACGTACTACTGTGGTAGGATTCAAGCATAAAGCTTCATGACAGATACTTTACACATGCCAGACTGTTAGACGATGGAAGAACTGTGAGACAACGATAAAATGTTCATATTAAAAGCATTTACCCCTCTCCAGGCGCCAGACTGTCTGACACTGGCTCAAATTGATTCTTAATTGGGTTTGTATGGACCCTGGATCTACTGTTGATGAGCACAGTGAAAAGTGGACAACTACTGCTTCGACTCGTGCTTCGCAGAAACGTGATAACACCACGGACCTAACGGAGGGAGAAATTACTTCTTATAGTTCTCGCCTCTCTTTAAAAAAATTATTGCTATCAAACGGATAATCTGCACATCTTGAGAACAAGTTTAAAAGAATGATCCATCATCCAGACACAGCAGAACAAAGCTACTGACTCAAAGGGATGTCATTACTCATCACAAGTCACAACCAGTTGGCATTAACCAGCTGTGTAGCTAGATGTCTTTTTGGGAGACTTTTTTTTGGGGAGGGGGTGAGATGCAATAAATCACTCAGAGTTGCTGTGGAATGCAAGCCAGTCCTCTGGAACAGTTTGGTCTTGGTAGAGGTGATTTTCTGTTTCTAGGCTGACATTCCTCATTACCTATTTTGGCTTGCCTTGCGTGCACACTGACTCGTGGAACAGGCTGGTTAAAAACTAAGGATTGAAGGGGAGAGGGGCTCGAATGCTCCCCAGTGCCCCTCTACCACCACCGTTTCCAATGAAGCTCAGCATGCCTCTATTTGAAGAGGAAGGGAGAGAGGTTATCCCTACCTTTCCCTTACTTATGTTTTTTTTTCTTTCCAAGTCACAGAAGAGGCTTGTTACCAGAGCAAGCAGACGTAGTGGAGAGCAGTGCTGCAAAGCTTTATTCAAGCTGAGGGGAGAGTCTGCTGTGGATTAAGCCTTGTCCACAGCCTGGTCTGGTCTTAATTTCACTGCTTTTGTTCAGTCAGACTGGAGGGGTGCTTCTGATTACTGCCTATACCTTTGAAGAGTCACTGCAATTAATACATTTTGGGATTTACTACTAATAATAGTAAAGTGGCATTATTTTTAGATTATTTAATGACAGTTTGAAATATATCATTGGGCTAAATTTAATTGACTTACAGGAATAATCAGAATTAGTGGAGAGTAAGATATTATTGCATTACGCTTAAATGCAAACCTATCCTCATATATTTTACATTAAACTGCACATGTCATCAGAATCGATTGAGTCATATTTTTTTGTGTGTGTGTGTTTGTGATTAAGCTCAACTTCATATATCCAGAGGTCATAAATGCAACTAAGGTTAATGGCCTGCATCATTGCATGAACTGGTAAATGTCTGTTGCTTACTAATACGTGACTAGCATTTTCAGTTTTGACTGGAGCTGCTGACATATTCCAAATAAGCTCCACTGACATGTAATGTATTATGTACCTGGTAGCAGCAAAGTGATATACAGTTAATGTTACTAATTCTTAACATGTTCTTTTTTGGAGATATGATAGGAAACCTTGGAGGCAGCAGGGGGAAGACACAAAGTAAATGGCTTCAGGGCGGATTCAAACCCAGGCCTCTGCAATAACCTTGCAGCATATGAATCACCTGCTCAACCCAACAAGCTAGACCAGCACCCTTATTTGGGGGGAACTTTCAATTCACACATACTGCGCTCTTATATATAAAATAGATCTAAATGGCCCACCGTAGCCAGTAATCAACTGGACTGTAAAACTAATAACACATAAACCACCTGTGCTTATGTGTTTGTATATATTTGATCCATGTACAATAAATATAAATTATCAGTGGACAAGAAACGTGATACAAATGAGTTCGAATATGGCATGGCTGTTGGTGACAGACAGGCTTATCTGCTGGGATAACCATCTCTAAGGTTTACAGAAAACGATCCAGAAAAGAGAAAATATCTGGTGAGTGGCAGTCCTTAGGGTGAAAATGCCTTGTTGATGTCAGAGGTAAGAGGAGAATGGTTGGACTGCATCGAGCTGATAGGAAGCCAACAGTAACTCAGATAACTACTTCTTACAACCAAGTACGTAGAAGAGTATCTCTGAATGCACAGTACATTGAACCTTGAGGCAGATAGGCTACAGCAGCAGAAGACCACACTGGGTGCCACTCCCGTCAGCTAACAACAGGAAATGGACGTTGTCTGGTGTTATGACAGACAGACAGACGGACAGATAGAAATTCCAGCAGTATACACAAACATGATAGACATATACAACAATTAAGTACAACAGATGTTAATAAATAACAATAAATACACATTATAAAGTTAAAAACTGAGTCTCGATTTTTCCAGTGCAATTCAGATAGCACAGTCAGAATTTGGCACAAATAGCATGAACGTGTGGATCCGTGCTATCTTGTATCAACAGTTCAGACTCACGGTGATGTAATGATGTGGGTGACATTTTTGGCACACTTTGGGCCCCTCAGTACCAACTGAGCATAGTTTAAACACCACAGCCTACCTGAGTGTTGTTGCTGACTATATCCGTCCCTTTATGACCACAGTGTACCCATCTTCTGTTGGCTTCTTACAGCATAATGTCACAGTGCTCACATCATCTCAAACGGGTTTCTTGAACATGACACTGAGTTGTATTGTACTTACCTGGCTCCCACAGTCAACACATTTCACTTTAACAGAGAAGCTTTGTGATGTGGTGGAATGGCAGATTCCCATTATGGATGTACAACTAACAAATCTGCAACTGTGTGATGCTATCATGTCAACAGGAACCAGAATCTCTGAGGAATGTTTCTAGCATCTGTGCCATAAAGAAACACAGTTCTGAAGGCACAAGGGGGTCCAACAAGGTACTAGCAAGATGTAGTGAACAAACTGGCCAGGGAACATAATAACATTATATGAAAATAATGGATTGTTAAAATTGTGTAAAACTGCATTAAACTGTGAATATAGCAATGCTTGACCAATATTTATTGCATAACTCTGAGCTATAAGTCACCAAAAGTGGCCCGGAAGAGTAATAATACATTACAAGACCACACAAGTGTGATTGCTGGAACAGGAATAGACCAATGTTTTGCCTTTAAAACAATCAAAAATGAAGCCAAACTCTGGAGCTGGTCCATGACTCAGCCGCTTGCTTTCTGAAGTGTCTACAGTGCAATCTCGCCTTGTAGGTGTCATAAATTGGCCCAGGCACCCTGGGCTTAGCAGAGTGCCGGGGTGGTCCTCCACCAGTCCCATCTCAGGGTGGGCTAGCGTCAGCCTGCAGGCCCAGAGGGCTCGTCAATGTCACTTTGCTGCTGCTATTCTAGTTACAGAGTGGAGAGGAGTAAGTGGGTGAGTGTTTGGGTAGTACTCAGAAAAAAAGAAGAACCTGTTGCAAGTGAAGGTATGTTCCAAGCACATGGTGGTCTATTCATTTTCAAAGCACTGAGATGCATTTAAAGCCGGAGCAGAGGAATTTACAAGTCGAGACTGCAAAGTGCTTCTGTTTGAGGAACGGGATTTACAAACTGGTATTGAAAGAATGTCATGTGTGAAATGCAAAAACCCGGAGTGACGGATCTGGTTAACTGGTTGTAAGAGAGTCACAGGCTCAACCACTGATCCCTAAGCCTTCTTAATCAAGACTCACATTTTGACAGCCTTTTGTTTTATCTTTCCTTTAAAAAGTTATTATTCTTAAAAACGGTAATTGAATACATATGATTGTTGCCAATAAACAAGATTTTAGTGTTTCCCAGCAATGGGATTTTTGTTACATTACCCGGTATTTAAGCCATTTTTCAACTAGACTAAACAAAGGAGCTAAGTAATCCCAAATGTCCAGATGTTTTAAGCCTTCCATTATAATTTTCTCAGTTGTCAGTGCTGCAGATTTTCAAAAGGGAGGGTGGTATGTTATAACATATTAATTCGTATGCAAATAACAAGTAATAAAACTGACAAAACAAATGTGTTTTCTAAATCAGTTGCAAATTAGGATTAACAAATTGCACGATCTTATGTGCAGTGCATTTCTTTGAAGTCTGCAGAAAGAAAATTCCTATGTTATGTGATAACCAACATCCTATTGCAGGATGTGACCACTCCTTTCTTTATAACCCATAAATAAGAAGATTGTGATCTATTTGTTCCTTTATATCCCTCTTCTGGTTCTGTGACATTCTTAGATCCTTTGTGTAAAGTCAAATTTGGCTTTCTTTTATACTTTATTGCATTCTTTCTCTAACCAAATTCCTCTTGTGCTTTAATGGGTAGATGCTTCTCTGTATTTTCACTGAGCAAAAGCTGCTCCTGCCAGATTTGTGGCCTGTTGCGGTCCAAAAGAACAGCACCACAGGGAACTTCAGAAAAACTCACTCAAATTTCAGTTTTTGAAATACAGTCGTGCCTGGGGGGCGAGAACATCTCCCAGCCCAATATTTCAAATGAGAGATGGAGTGCTACTCTGTTCTGAATAGAAGGGAAAATGGCCTCACGCAGGATAAAGTACTAAATAACACGAAGCGCCATGTAGGCTAGGCTAGCTGCGTGGTTACAGGCTGACACTTAAGTAACCCCTTGACAGGTGCTGAAGTCTTACGTGTCTGAATGGCAGCTTAAGAGTTTTCTGCCTTTTACAAGCCCAACCTTGGTTGATTCACCCCACACATGGATGGCTTTTATAGTGCTCAGGCAAATGGCATAGCACAATGGCGCTCCATGTGCACACAATGGAAAAAAACATTCTGCATTTCTGGAAAGCCATAACTGTCTACAGCATGAGTTGTCCAGTATGCATTATATCTCCTAACTTTAAAAAAGAATATATTTTAACCCACCCCATGAGTCCATTTTAGCAAAGCTTTTTTTTTCTTATGTAGGCCAAAATTACATATTTAACAAAATGAGATGCCTGAAGAGATACCAAAAAAATATCTGACATAACTACTAGCTATGTGAAGTTAAATTATTTTGCCTTGTGAATATGTGACTATTGTGGTAACAATGCAGGTTCAATGCATCCATCCATCTGGTAACCACTGGCTTTGAAGGAAAAATTAATATTCCCTGACTGCAAGTGGCTGCTGGAGGACAATGGCAGTTGCTGCAAAGATGATTTAAAATCCCAGTCATGCAGCCCAACAAACTGGTCAGTGATCCCTTGGCAACCACCTGTAGTTAGGGAAAAATATGTGTTCTCCAGCCAGTAAAAACGTTCTAATGATCGCTTTGGTTTCTAGCATATTCCTGTAGTAGTTTGAATAGAAGTGGTGGACTTGTCTACAAACACTGGCGAGCCACTCTCTGAGCTGTAGTGAAACTGTGAAACGTGCCTGCAGTGTTGAAGACAAATCTTCTCTATTTCTGGTTTGTGTCCCAGTTTTTCAAGTTTTACAACTGCCCAGCTAGTAGTTAGTGAGTATTCTATATATAGGCAAATGTGGCAATCTGCTAGCAATCAAAGCAATCACTAGGAGGTTTTGGATACAGCACCTTCTTTGCATTGGATTTCACCCAGCGAATGCCAGCAACCTCCAGGTGCCACTGCCAACCAGTTGGGGAATACACAGTGGTTGCATCACATCTAGCGCCTTGAGGCGACTGCTGTGGTTTTGGCACTATATAAATGAAATTGAACTGCACTGAATTGAATAAGATCCATTATGACACAACTCTCGAGCAATCTAAGCATGATGCCATGTGAGCTTAGCTATGTCAAATCAGAGTGGTCCTATGTATCCTGCTCAGGGGCAGAAACAAACTGAAGCCCAATTAACTTATAAAGCCGTTTACTCGTTGGCCAGTAGTGGACATTTGTAGAGTTGGTTGTGTAAATAACCCTCTGATATTCTTTTCAACCAATAATGCATCAGGCAGCATATGCAGTGTTTTCAATCGCTTACCTCAATGGTGAGATTGATTTATTGTGCCCACTTTGCGTCACTAAGTTATTCCAGTACAAGCCTTCATGGCGTCACAGAGTCACGTAGGCACCTGTCTCTTCCTGTGTGTATACCACTTAATATTAATTTTTTCAAATTAAAAGTAGTATCATAAAGCTGTGTGTTTTTACACAGTATATCAAATTATCAAATGTTTTTAACTCTGTTTTCATTTTGTAAAATACCAAGTTTAAACAGAGATTAGAAGTCTCTGTACCTTCCATACAGCTGAGGATATACTTGCTTCCAACAATGACTGATCACCTCTGCACAGAAACTGAGTAAAGCTGGTGACACTGCTGGTGATAGGGCTGTTATCCAGAGGTGGGACCAAGTCACTGTTTTGCAAGTCTCAAGTAAGTCTCGAGTCTTTATCCTCAAGTCAGAGTCAAGTCTCAAGTAAAAGTCAGGCAAGTCAGGGTCAAGTCCCAAGTCAAGACGGACAACCCTCAAGTCAGTCCCAAGTCCGAAACTGTGACTTTCAAGTCCTTTCAAGTCTTTTTTTTAAACAATGTTGCAGTTATATTTTAAATGTAAACAATAGACCATGTGTCTACATTAAACTCATGTCAGAAATTCAATTAGAGCTATTCATGAATTGCATTTGACTTTAAGCTGTTCCTACTAATCCTAAATAAATATTAACACTTAAACAAGTGTTAATATATTACATTATATAACAAAAAAAACAACTTATTTAATAAAACGCTTTTCTCAAAACTCTCTAATAAGCAATGTTTGGCATCCCTGTTAAGAATAACTGGCATTTGCAAATAAACAACAACAAATAATATAAGATCG